>JAVCKU010000052.1:14520302-14532438 GCA_032273985.1 Hypsolebias coamazonicus | reverse complement strand
TTTCGACGTACGGCGGTATCGACCTACGAACGGTTCTTAGGTCCGGAACCCGTTCGTAAGTCGAGGACCACCTGTATCTGCAAAAATCATCAGAGGGGAAAATGGCATAGCATTTTTAAAAATACAGTCGTACACCTTTGCCTTTTGGTGGCGGGTAATAAATTCTTGATGAAAATAATCATTATACTGCTCTTTACTCTGTGGGATGTGATGTTTCCTCTGTTTTCACGTTTCTTCTCCTTGCTGTTTTCATTTTTACTCAGACCATTGCTCCTGTTTTTGCTCCAGCTGTGTGTAGAAAGGGACTCAGCACTGACGGAGACTGTGAAGTCGGCCCCTTGGCAGAGGAACACAGGTTGGCACCTGGTTCAAGCAGCTGTCCTCCTCTTTGTGACTGACAGATTGCAGTTTGGGAAGCTGGGCTGGCGGGAGCACGGCCAAGCAGACGGCACCACCCCAGATACGAGCCTTTCAGTTAGTCTCCTGCACCATCAGCCTCGCGGCCACACTGACTCAGACGCTTCAGAGCACATTCACTGGTTCCCACTCCGACAAACTAAATCCAACTTGCTCATTTCTAAAGGAAAAACAAACACAGCCAAAACGGTTTGATGTTTAACAGAGTCCATGACTCAGGTCTGGCAGAATCATGTATCTCTAACGGTAATTCGATCAAATAATCTATTGCACTTGAGTTGATTCTGGCCGAGCACAAATACTCTGCTTCCTGCTCAGTCTCTAAGGAGGTGCTGAAAGTCTGTGTGAATGTATGCACAGTCCGTCAGTCTGCAGACCCACATAGCTCTTCCATTGTTTTGGCAGGTGTGATTCAAATACCGCTGGAGCATTGGATGCGAGCTAAAATCCATCATGTGGTTAGCTGATAGGAAGAAGGTATTTTATCAACCAGTTCTGAGACATTAAAAAAGTAGAAATGTTAAACATATTCTGAATTTGTTTGTTCTTTTCCCCTCCTCTTAAATACACTATAGCTAGCTGGTCACCTTTGGGATGTTGATAGTCATGGTTTTCTGGTTGCATCAGCAGAGGTGTAGATAAAAGTCATGCCTCATCTCACCAGCCCTGCTGCAGGAGCACATCATGCACCGAGTTGTCTTTTGAGGTTTAGCACCGTGGACTTTGATTTTAGTCTGATAGGGGCTGTGATATCTTGGTGGGCAGTGCTGTGGTTTTTGAATCCTGAGGATGTGGGTTCAAGCCCAGGCTGCATCAGGAAGAGCATCCGGCGTAAAACAATTGCCAAATCTTTCATGAGAGTTTGCTCGCCTGAAGTAGGGAACAACCAAAATAAACTGAAACTTTGACTCGAGTCTGGTAAACTGTTGAACTCTGTATAATCTCCACTAGTGGATGGTTTATGTTTGAGCCAACCACTTTTATTAAAACTCATAATTCTCCATTTTTCCATAGCGAAAAGGTTTTTCATAGAAACCTTCTTGAATTACCATTCTCATTAATCCAGGTTAAAAAAAATCCACCAAAGTTAAGTCAAATCCTCTGGATGGTTTCTTTTGTTGTTGAAATCTTTCGTCCTTCATCCGAAGGACTTCATCAGTCCGAGAAGCCACAACAAACAGTCCCTTAAGTAGCACACTCACATACCTGTAGTAGAAATATAACTTTTATGGTGATAAACTGGTTTCTGGAGTCAGCCCTCTCCCCCATTGACTCCTCTGAGACAGCCATGGCCAAAGTGGTTCAAAACATCAAAGTTCATGCTCAATAATCCAGGTAAAAAAAAAAAATCCAGAAACCATCTTATCACCATAAAACTGGTTGGCCCACTATGTGAGTAAGCCACTTATGAGACTGAGTTTGATGTGGCTCCTCAAACTAGAGTTGCATTCAGGCCCAAAAAATCTGATCCGATCCATAGCCATAATTTCTGAACCCCACCCGACCCGATGAATTAACAGTAATTACAGGTCAGAACCCGAAAAAAAACCCTGACATTTTTAACTAAGCTTTGATTCCTTGGTCATTAATGGTCGGTGGAGGCACAGCTGATTAAAAGGGGCAGAAGATCAGAGCTGAGCGGGTTGTTTGTCCTTTCATGGTCATCAAAGTGCATTAAAACCGATTCTGCCTGCATTCTGCATTATTCAGACACAGACCCAGCTCTGACATGACTGCTTTGAGATCTCACTTGTTTGGGTCGTCTGCCGTGCACGTCCGCTGAGTGCAGCGGCTCAGTTTAACGTCCATTTGGGTGATGGATCGCTTCCTGGCAACATAGTCCCATCTGAAGCTTAACTGATCTTTAATTTACCTCTTTCAAGGCCGGTCAGTTCGCGGTGAAATGGCCGCGTGAGGCTGGTGAAGGTATGGTATGGCAAGCCGTGTTGCCATATAATTGGATTGCAGCTGATCCGCTGACGCAACCTAAAGCCTGACACCGACCCGGCACGCCCATCCAGCACTTTATCATTATCGATTTTTTAACATTTAAAGGATGTGTAGACTGTCTCAAGAATGTACAAAATGTATTATGTGACAAGAAAGTAATATGTGTAATATGTGACCTTCACAATAAGTGTTGACACATACAAAAGGTGGTGTTTGCACCTAATTTGGCATCCATAAATAAAACCTGGTTATAGTAGAATAAATAGATAAATCAAATATCCAACTCTCACCACCTCTCTGCTGTGCTGATGCTCCATCTCCAAAGTTCCTTCATGTAAAAGCCATAAAGGTTTTAGCCATGGCTGTTACTGTAAAAACACGGCAGGGTTGGGCTGGATTTAAGTGGTTGTTGTTGCTCAGCTATGGCGACTTCTTGTTGGTGGAACCCCCACAAAATTTTATTTTATTTATTTATTTTGAAATTTCCATCATGGACAGAACATAGGAACTCTAACAAATGCCTCTTCAGTTTTACGTCAAATTAAATGACTAAACACTCACAGCAACACCTAAAATTTTGCACCAATGCAAAAGTAACAAATATTTTTGGGTTTCCAAAAAAAAGCTTTGCATAGCCTTTAGCCACAAATGTGCCATCGTAATAATTATCCCTTTTTAAAAAAATCCCCAAAATGTACAAACCAATCATTTTACTGTTCGTACACAAGCTAGTTGTTTTGTATTTTTCTTCAAAGTTTTTTTTTAACAATCTAATTAAAGTCATTCAGCACTCAGCGATCAGAAAATGCATTTTCTCTATTTACTTTTGCACGACTCACACTTGGTTTCAGCTGACAAACGTATAGGAGAAAAGTATCTACAGTGCTTAAGATTAAAAGCCCAGTAAGATTATCATCTCCTGTTAAACACACATCTGTCAATGAACAGCCTGCTGTGCAGATTGATGAGCTCCTGCCATCACTTTTCTCTATATTTAAAATCTTGCAGGCTTGCTTTGCTTAATAAGTACACCTCATCCTCATTAATGGAAATTACCTTCACGCTGAATCTGCACATTGTAGTCTATTTGAATAAGTCACGATCTTTCTGACTTCATGCTCTTTAAAATAAAACGCTTGTAATTATGGAGCAGAAATCAATCTAATTTAGGCTCCTCGTGCTGCCCTTGATGTTTAATGCAATGACTGCTCAGGCTGCTTTTGGTTCTGAGAGGTGTCCATCTAGCCGCATCGACTGCTCAGAACCACGTTCTTTTATGAAAATGTTCAGATAGAGACCCATCGCATTGCTTATGTAATATATGCACAGAGCAATTCTTTTGAGTTCAACCAATTATCTGTGTTTGACCTGTGACCAGAGCATCACAGCAGCGATGTGTCTATCGAATCGGCTTCGGTTGCACTTATTTGCATAGAAATTGTTATCGATTGAAGGAAATAGCATCTCAGCTGCTGTGCCGTGAAAACAGTAGTGTCAGATAAAACAACACTGGCAAGATGAAAATCTGGACTTGTGGCTTTGCATCATCTGTATCAATACCACCAACAGGACAGAAGCATGCAGCGCGGAGAAAACGTGTAATCAGTTTGTTTCGTATGAAGCAGAGGAGGAGTGTCGCTGTGATCGCTCATCTGAAGTTGTCAAGGTTTTGGGCATTCCAGGCTTTCTCCTCCTCTTTTTGTCTTCTTCGTCGTCTTCTACCACTTATCAGCAGTCAAGTCATGGAAGCAACAGGTTCAGGAGAGAAACCCAGACATCCCTCTCCCATGGACACTTTAGTTTGTCCTGGGAGACTCTAAGGTATTCCCAGGCCAGAGAGGATATACAGTCCCTCTTGTTCTGGGTCTTACCCAGGACCAGATATACCCGGAAAACCTCTAAATGGAGGCATCCAGGAGGTATTCTAATCAGATATCCAATCCACCTCAACTGACTCTTTTCAATGTGGAGGTGCAGTGGCTCTATGCCAAACTCCCCCCAGACGACAGAGCTCCTCACCCTATCTCTATATAGAACACCAAAATGCTTAAAATTAAATAAAGCATTATGAAATAAGTATCTAAGCTTGTTATTATGAAATTTTTTTTTCATTTTTATTATTTTATTTCATAATTGTGTTTTTCATGACGGCTTATTTATTTTCATGATGCCACTTTTCAGCAGAATGACGTCAGCTGTCCATCAACGTCAGTGGGTTGAACCTGCACGCCCACTGGCTGATCATTCACTGGTTGATCCATCTCCCGCGCCATCCTACCATCGCTCTCGTACAAGACGCCCAGATACTTCAACTCCTCTCTCTGAGACAAAGTCTACCCTCTGACCCAGAGGGGGCATTCCACCCGTTTTCGGTCGAGAATCATGGCCTCAGGATTAAAGGAACTGACTCTCATTCCAGCCGTTTCACACTCATCTGCAAACTGCCCCAGTGCACGCTGAAGGTCTTGGCCTGAAGATGCCAACAGAACCACATCATCCACACAAAGTAGAGATGAGGCCCTGAGGTTCCCAGTGCAGATACTCTCCTTCACTGCTTCACAAAAGCCTGAGACCACCACAAAGAAGATCAGAAACAAGGGACAGTCCAACCCGCACTGGGAACAAGCTCAACTTCGTCCTTGTTTTGTTTCTCAGGTTTTTGTCGACCAGAGCGAGGTGATTGTTGCAGCTGCAGCATCTGGCTCTAAATGATCTGAGTTCACTGGGATCTCTGCATAAGGCTGAGCTGATCCATTATTTCTTATTGGACAATTAATGGCACTCAGTGTCATTCATGATCCACCTCCTAAGCCCTGGGCTTTGTCTGCGGCTTCTGTTTTTTTTTTTTTTTTTTTTTAAACGTATGTGCTCCTTGTAGATTCCTGAGTGTACTGCCTTTGTCTTCTGAACTGAACTTCATATAATCCTGTTACACTTACCTTACCTGAACTCCTCCCCCTTAAAAAACCTGCAAAAGAAAAGTAAGAACCCTCCCATCAATAGATCCTCAGTTTTTAGTTCACCTCTGGAAACAATGCTAACCTCCACTCTGTACTACCGACAGATGACGTGACTTTTCACTTCCTGTTCTCTACAAAATTAATTTGATGTAATATCCTGTGGATTTTTGGTTTCAGCTTTATTCAAACCCTGAGCTTAATAAGAGTCACAATGACAGGAATACTGAACGAAAGATCAGCAGCTGAGTAAAACTCGAGGGGGAAAGTGCACGCAAAAATATAGTGTGGAAATCGTAACTTGGCATCACCTCAAACCTTAGTTTGTTTGTGATGAACATAAACACCACAAAAATGCTAGTCTTTTTTTCAAGCGTCATTACCACAGAGTAGATTGATTCGTATTTAAACAAGTAATGAAACATGTCAAATCAAAAACAATCTGGTCGTATTTGACAAGTTCATTACCCAGTAAAGATTACGCTATTAGACTCTGCAGTTTATGAACCCAAAGCAAATTATTTAAACAACCTGCTTTCTATTCTATTTATTGCTTCTTCATCTTTTCACTTTCTTCCTCCACCATTTGTGTAATTAAACATCTCCATCAGGACGAGATGAGTGCATTGGAGAATTTTGTCCACACACACACACAAAATCATTTGTGGGAAAAAAAAACCCCAACAATGCTACATCCCAGTTTCAACTTGCAGAAGTGATTTTCCATTGGCATCATTATTGTGGAAAACAAGTCCCATTTCCAGTTACTGTGAGGAAAAATGGGTCAAAAGTAAATATCTGCAGTTTTGGAAACAACCATGAAGTACAGTATTCCAAATGTAAATTAAGTCCAATAACTTCTTCATGCCAAAGTCTGAAACTAAGATAATCCATTTTATGTTAAAAAATGTCAAAACAACAACAACAACAACAACAACAACTGTACTTCTATTCTGAAGCTGAATACATTTTGCTTCCCATCCAGGAGGCTTTACCAATTCAAATATCTGGAGTGTGTGGAGAGCCAAGCTTTATAGAAGTGCATGAGAGGCCTGGTTGAGTTCCAAGATTCAAATGCAGAAATCATATTGAGAAATGATAGAGTTAAAACTATTTAATGGCACTAAAATGATTGACGTTATATTTATTTGATAGATTCCAGTTTGTAAATGTAAGTAATGAATCTTCTTCGTGCACCAAAATTTATCATGGGGTTCCTCAGGGCTCAGTGCTCGGACCAGTACCCTTTACTTTAAATTTGCTTCCATTAGGTAAAGTTATTAAACAGCATTGGATACATTTTCATTGTTATGCTGATAATACTCTGTTATATTTGTCCATAAAACCTGATTAATCCAACAGGTTGCACGTCCGCCTGTTGAGTGTCTCTGCTCTACTGTGACAGACAGCATTGGAAAAAGAAAGGATGAAGAGTGGGGTTCTGTCTTATATCTGCGTGAGCTGCACAAGCAACATAGTTTGTTTATTTAAAACAATCAAGTGCGACCCGAACCGAGCCTCTGATCCACCTTGGTGATCACTGAGCAGGCCAGGCCACCGGGAAATGTCCCGGTGCACCCGATGGCCAGTCCGCCACTCAGCACAATTCTCTGATTGGTCACTTTCCATCTGTCAGTCAACCATGTGTCATGTACAATCTTAGGTTGAAAACCTGCAAAAGTGAGTCCACGAAAGTCGAACCACGAAGTATCGAGGGACTACTGTAATTACTTAACAGTCAATCCTCAGAATATTATTCCCAGATCATTATTGTTAATCCTATTTTTGTTGTTGTTGTGATTGTTAAAATTTGGTTTATCTTAATAATAAAATTGTAAAAGGCATTTTTGGTTTCTGTTTTCTGTTAACAATGTTATGATGCAGAATTCACCGTGAATCCAGCCTTGAGCCGTTGACGTTTGATTATTTATAAAGGGTGATAAAATTAAATGATTTAATTACTGATTAAAAAAACCACATCAAATGCTCTTTAACGAGAAATAGCATATGTAGTAACTTAAGGTGCAGTTATCACCTTTTTCATAATCTTTTCCTGCTACAAAAGAAAAATGTTCTGAATCATTATAAAACTTAATGGATATAATAAAAAAAAACACCAACTTGTCCTGTAATCTCTGAAAAACTAATGAATGACATGGAAAACAAAAAGAGGTCTTGCTTTACAGAGGATTTCATTAATGTAGTTCTCTCCCATAGAACCTCTTTATCACTCTTTTCGTTAGCATAAATGCATCAAACATGCTGTATTTTTAATGCTGGTTTTGTTGGTTTGTAACTATTGGTATTTCTAAAGGATTTTGTATTTTTAGGTGAAAATATTTATTTATTGCACTTGTCTGCAAAACCTATGTATGGCCCTGCAGATTGTGTCCGTATCAGATTTTATTCCTGAGAATGAAACTGGAGTATAAAAAAAACAAATAAACCAAAAGACCTTTTGCAGAAAGAGCAGGAACTGGCAATCATAAATCAATTGTGTATTTCAGATAGAAAATCCTCCAGTTTCCCCATGACTCCTTCAGTTCTGCAACATGGAAGTGGTTTATTGATTTTTTTTTGTCTCACAAGAGAAATATTCAATTTTTTCTTTCCTCCTCACTAACAGAGCCAGCTTCCAAAGCACAAAGACATACAAGAAAAACAATGGAGTGTGGCAGGATCGATGGAAAGGCCTAGATTGCTGAAGTGCTGAGCTAGATCTGCTCGTTGGGATGTCAGGTACGAATCTCTTCCCCACATTGTTCAGTCAAACATCTTGCATTGAGATTAAAGTTGATTAATGTGTGCAGTAATGTTTTTCCTTTAGATCTAAGCTGAGATCACACATTGACTAAATTCTTCAGAGCGTCCAAAGGGTCCAAAAAGAAAACAAATCTGAAAACTTGAGACATCACAGCCACTTTTGCCTTGGTTTTGTGGCTGTCAGCATTTATTAACAAAGAATAGTGCTAAATTAGCACCATTATGATGTCCGGTGGACACAGTCATATTTGTCTTTTTGTGAACCTTTTGACTGGACTTTCAGAAAGTCAAATTTGAGAAGAAATGTGTCTGAATGATTTACACAGAACAAACTTTGTATTGCATAGTTTGCTGCCAAAATTAATCCGAAAGAAGAAGAAGAAGAAAAAAAGTGTTTCTGTCTGTGCGGCCATCTTGAATCTGGTTAACTACAAAATATTATTGAGTCCAAGGATTGGCGATTTAAGAATTGAAAATTTCAATGTTTTTTGATGGGGGAAGTTTTAAAGAACAAAATTAAATTGTGTTAACATTTCTGGCCACACTTAATGATTTAATATAAACATAATTAATATAGCACAACATAATGTCTTTCTACAAAGTATGTAGAAGTATATTGCAAAAAACTGTACGAAATAAACTATACAAAGGGAAATATTAAGTGCTGACAGCATCACACATATAGAGAAACACCTGTAGCTACTTGATGATGCTCAGCTGACTCATGTCCAATGGGGAACCCTCAGGGCCTTCTATGCCTTCAGAGAAGGCCCATAAATTGAACACATAATTAGTTACATTAAAATAAATATTTAATTATATTTTTTATTTTTTATACTAATTTAGTTTTTTGCATAAACTACTGTGCAGTTGAGCAAGAGATTAAAAAAAATGTGTAGTTATCCTATCAGATTCTTTTAACATTTACATCTGTATGCAGAAACATGTTTGAAGGTGTCAGTGTAATGTGTATTATTTGCACTCATCGTGATCAATACCTCTCCTGTGGGAACGTTCTGCAACATCCTTCTGCTCATGTTGTGATGTGTGATATTAACGGTCCCATGAAATCACTCCTACTGTGACCAGTCAGTGACGAACAGAAAGAAGTGACACATTGATATTAGTGAGTTGATGTGATATGGTGACGTGTCTCAGGCAGAGTCCTTGACTCAGATCCACTCCTTCCTGTCTACAATCAGATCTTTCGATGACGGCTCTCGGGCATGGAGGGGAGGAGCTGAGGAGGTTGTTCTAGAAAACATGCATGTCCAGTCCAGATCATTAGAGCAGGTCAGGGTTTTCACATGGATGCGAGCACTGATAACAGTGTAATCTTGTATTTGCATGTTCAGTGAAGCGCGACTGCTCTCCAAAGCTTTGTAAATAAATTTGATGAAATGCACCTTGGTCTGTTCTGGGAATCTCATTTTTTCCACGACGAAGGATCTTTGTCGTTGGTTAGGACTTCACTGTTTGGAGAGAAGGCGCAGCTCAATCAGATACTCTTTTTAGGAATAATATGTTTAATAACTGATGGGAAAACGAACCAATCACAATGTTGATGTGGAGTGGGTGGGACCAAAACACGCAGCTGTATGCCTTCAGGAATCCACTTTTTTTTTGACCATGTGAATATTTGTAACCCATTAAGTTGCAACCTGTAAATTCAAATTACTCTAAAAATTGAGATTAAATACCCAGACAATTTTCAAGTGCACGGTTGTATTTTGGTTTTTGGTTTGTTTTATCGAAATTGCACGTTGTACTTGAATGCAAGAGAGGCCGGGTGAGCCGCAGGGGCTGCTGGGTATAGGAGAGAAATGTGTCAGGTTGTATGTTTACATGGGCTGTCCATGTTGATTGATCTGTTTACTGCCGGGTTGGGATTTATGTTCAGTATTGTTAAAAAAGGGCGAAAGCATTTCCTGTTTAGTGAGTGTCTAAATTGTGAAGCGTTAGCGTTTATCAAGTTGAAACAGAATAATATCCAACCTGAAGACCCATGTCTTATAGTCACAGTTATGTCCATATTTATCCTGCAGTAATTTTATTTCTATATTCTACATTTTTGCTGATGTTTCACTTCTTTCTGGATTAACATTTTAGGAAAACCACAACATTTTTAACAGAATTTAAAAGCTACAGAATAAAAACACTTATTTTCAGAAAACTGAATGTCCTCATTTTCTCATCTGAACAAACATTATTCAGTGAGGCTGTAACGAGTGCTCAAGCTTGACATGAGCATGCAACAACAACGAAAAAAGTAGCAAATAAGTCAGTTTGGCGAGAACGGCAGCTCCATGAATGAGCTTCAGTCAGCTTGACGTAGCAACAAACACACAAGTGCAAACATTTCAGCTGTTTTTAATGATTAAAGTATGGAGAAACACTGTATTAAAGGGAAAAGTGTGAATCACTGAAGGATGAGGTCAGAGTTCCCACTTCCTTTGAAAACCCCCCAGAATGAGCTTATCGAACATTTTTTCCAGACACACACGTAAAAGCTATTACGACTTTCATTCGGTGTTGTTTTCAATGTATTAAACTGCAACAACGCATAAAACAAGGAGAAAAACATATTTAAAAAAAAAATGACAGGGTTTACTTCTGTTTGTCCTGTTATGAAAAAAAAAAGAAGAAGTTTAAAGCAGAAGCTTTTAAATTCAACACACTTTTTACACAATATAAGAAACTGGGACACTAAATGCATGTTTTGGGGACATTTTGATCCAAGTTGGAGCTTGACTCTATGACTTATAATTACCGGCAGCTGGATAAATTTAAAAATAAATGAAAATGTGTGAAATGCAAAATGCTTGTAGAAGCAGGCACAATTTTCAGCAATAAAGCAAAAATATTGCAATATTTATTGTTGGTACCAACACAAAAATGAATATAACTCAGTTGGACAGATACTGAGCTAATATTTATTGTGGTTGTAGCTGAGAGTCATTCTCAACAACTACTATGAGCACAAACGCATCTTGAAATATCTTCCAATATTGCATGCAACTGTGCAAAACAATATTTACAGTGTTTTGGTTAAAACTGGGAGTACATTATCTGTTTTTCTCAGATTTTTCCAGGAATTTTTCTGTTTCACTTTGTTTATAAGAATTTGAAGCTGGCTGCGTGGAGCTAACTGCAGGCGGGGGGACTCACGCCGCCTTTGAACCGAATGAAATGACAGCCTACCATTACACGATCACTTCATACCAATCATCATCACGTTACTGGTCCATTAGACTGAAATAATCCACAAATGAGATAAAGCAATTTGAGACAAAATAATCATACTGCAAGGAGATTTAATTTGTGAAAATCCATAACCTCCCTCCAGTTATTTGTTTCCCGTCGTAAACACAAGGACACAGCATATTGGCAGTGAGCTTGCAAGATTTGGAGCCAACATGTGGAAAAACTCCTGGCGGATCACAGAGATTGTGTTGATGATTACCAACTCAACAGCAGGAACAGACACGAGATGCCATCACTGAAACACGGCTGTGCACACAGCATATTTCCCAGCTGGGTGTGCATGCATCTGAACCCCCCCGGAAGACAGAAATGTAGCCACATGCAGTGGAACAATGATTTTTGTAGTTCTGATCCGCTCCGACTCATCGTTTCCTATGTCTGTCTCTGCTGGACCTCATCAGGCAAAAGTTAATGGATGAACCAAAACCATTTGGGGATTGTTCAAACGGACTCTTCTTTTTCTTTCAGCTGTTCCCTTCGTCAGGGGTCGCCACAGTGAAGATTTTGCAGTTGTTTCTGTGCCAGATTCCCTTCCTGACACATCCACAGACCACTGAGCTGCCACAGCTCTCTGTGTGGAGCAGGGGGCTGCCATAGGGAACATATGGTGGGGGTTAAGAGCCTTGCTCAAGGGCCCAGAGTGAGCACAGGTTGAATGGCTTTGTGGCCATCTTGATGCAGGTTGACTCCAAAGGATAATCAGCTGAAGAGGTGTGTGGAATCTATTGAAGCTTTCTTTAATAAATTATCGCCTGAGAGACTTCAGATACAAATGATAGGTTTAG
>JAVCKU010000052.1:14495022-14506121 GCA_032273985.1 Hypsolebias coamazonicus | reverse complement strand
TGTTGCTGTTGTCATCATCCTTAGTTTGTAGCCAGGTCTCTCTTGTAAATGAGTCCTCGAGGCTCAATGAGATTAACATGCCTAAATAAAGGGTGAATGAAAAAAAAATATATATACTATACAGTATATACATATATAAAACGGCATTTTAAAGCCTTACCCCACTTTTTGCAATATTCTAATGGTTCTAAAATCTAAACTCTCAAAGAGAATATCATGATTTCAGCATTTCAGCTTCCTGCCTTGTCTGCTCTTTGCCACCTGCAAGCGTTCTTGGCCACGCCCACTTCTCCGGTCTGCATGATGAACAGCTGATCAGCTGCAGGAGGAAGCTTTTTCTGCAGCTGTGGGCTGCACAAAGGTGCAGCAGGTGCTAAATAATTTAAAGTAATTTATTTAAAATAAAAATTCCATGCCGATCGCGCGGCTCATTCATCAATCATCCAGTTGTGTGTCATGTCCAATCTTATTTTAAGAAACAGTTGTACAGCGAGTCCACGATAAATGAACAGTGAAGTAGTAAGGGACAACTATAAACAGTAGGTTACCTCTTAATAAACGTTTAAACCAGAACTGAACAGCTGAACTTAACCTGGTTTTTACAAGATTGTTTTGTTGCTTTAGCTTATTTTCTAATTTGACATTAAAGTAAAATTAAACCTGAATGTTTATTTTATTTTATATGTTGTGCATATACCTCACAGTTGGATCATGCATGCTTTGTTTTGTAGGAAAGCATAGACAATCACTAATAATGGTTATTTTTGGGGTTTGCTTGTCCAAAGTGTCATCCAGATGTCACTCTAATGTGCTACACAAATCTGTGGGGACCCTTAACAATGCACAGTTCCACAGAGAGATGTGTTCAATTTTCAATTATCTCTGGCTTTTTTGTTTAAACAACCATTCTATAGACCATTTGTTAGTTTGGCTGCTTTGTATCCTTCTCTTTATAAATATCCAATGAACTCCGCAGAAGGAATTTGATTATTTTGTCCGACCTATCAGTCTCAGCTCTGACCAGTTCAGTTTCTGTTTTCACTGCCCTGCCAGTAATGCAGCAGAGCATGCGGTTATTGGAAGTGCAAACAACACAAGCCCCGGGGCTTTTTCAGCCTAAACAAGAGGTGGCATCTTAACACACACTTGGTGGTTGAGGTCAAAGGTTAACGTGGAGTTCTGTTCACCATTCAGTTCTAAAATGTCCAGCCAAAGTGTCAGACGCATCCCTCCAGGGTCATTTACATTTTGAAGGCTTTTTTAAAATTTCTGTGATGAGACTCAGGCCCGGTCGAGGTCATGGGGAGTTTGCGCGAATGTTATTTTTGTCGTTGCAGCTATCATTTTGTGGGATTATCCCTGCCAAGTTAATTTGAAGCTAAAGTTTCCTATCTGTGCAGGCAGCTGCTTCCAATATGAAGCATTGGTGGTGGCAGAGAAATTGTTAGGCTTTGCCAAGACGGATGTGTTGCTGTGGAACATTTCTCACCCGGCCTTCATTTATCAGGATGTGGCCAAGCAGGTGGAATTTGCCTTTTTGTGGTGTAATCTGCTTCCTAAAGGTAGCAGAAGAGGACATTCTGATTTACCTGAAACTTAAATTACACAGCAAGTAATTCTCCTCCTATATATGGAACATGTTGGCAATTTAAAAATTTAAATAGCCTGGATTAATTTTTTTCATATTCAAAGAAGACACCTTTCTGCCCACCTTTAATTTAGAGAACCAACCTTCCTGCCTGTCTGTTCAGCCTGGGGAGTTTGTCCAATCCTTCAGTACTCTGGACTTTTGTATAACACAGCAGAGAGAAGAAAAATACAGAATCTTCTAAGCTGAAAATCCACAGGTCAAGTTAATATTATGGATCCGCTGGGATGCCTCTGCCTGGCTTTCCTAGAACGGTTTGCATCAGACGCGCTCCCAAGCAAGGGAGCTTTAAGACAGCCGACTCAGTAATAGCCTACGTTTTCCTAATTCACACATTTTCTTGGCATTCCTGGGATATCACTCAATCTGTGCACGCCGCCCATCTGGCAGGAGGCTCTGCACAGTTAGACATGACTGTTGACTAGGTGCGAAAGTCGACTGCACAGGATTACTGTACACCACCTGGAGAGCCTTAAGACATCAGAAATTTGGAGGCAAAACAGGAAACAGGTCTGAAAACATCACAGCCTGGGGTGATTCTCTACATCAGTGCTCAACAACAAACAGGAAAGTATCGTTTTCTTAATGAACTCCAGTAGAAATGGTGCTTTTCTTAGCGCCAGTAGCTTCCAAATTGTGTATTCATTGACGATACATAAGAAGTTCTGAAATTTTGACGTATTCATCATTTGAATGTGAACAAAATGGTGGACACAGATTTTCTACATTTTATTTAAATCATAGTCTGACAGTTGATTTGATTAAAAACATGAGATAAAGCAAATAGAAAACCCAATTGAAGAGGTAGTTTAGTCTTATTTGATTATTATTGTGGTACAAATGTAGGAAAAAGCACTAAAGTCACTTTTTAAAACTGTAACTTTATTATACAAAGTCTTCCATGTTTGAAAGTCCATTTGGCTACTGGGGTCTTGATCACCAAAGCTTCTACCTCCAAACATACACTGGCTGCTTATGGCATTTTGCCACTGTCTCAACTCTCATTGGCTCTGCACCACACGTCACCAGTTAAGGGTCTGCTCACTGCTGGTACCCAGCCCCACTCAGCCCGCCACCTTGTTCATGGTTCCAATCAAACTGCTCTGAGGTGATGATTCTGACGTAAGCAGACAGCAGCCGTTGATTGGCCAGCAGAGCTACGTCAATGGATGACCAGCAAAACTGCAAACTACACTTGAACCTCCATTTCCTCTCTGATCGTGTTGGCAGATGGCGTCACAAGATACAAGCACATTTCTATAGAGCTGTTGGAGATGATGGTGTAAGAAGGATACACCTGGACTTATAAGCAGTGCCAGGAGAAGCTAAAGAAATGGAAGTCCAATTATAGGGTGATTAAGGACCACAACGGGTGGAGTGGTTCCAACACAATGATCTATTACATTAATGCCCACGTTGCATTGATGATCCCACCCATTAAGCGGGGAAACAAGTCACAGTGGCAAATCACCTGAGAAGAACTGAAAAGGCGAGAGTCGAGTAGAGTCACACTTACCAAAGTAAAGCAGCTTTACAGTCCGTCCTTCAGGTATTTACAAATGTGCTGGTCCCATGTAACTTGTTCAGGTTGTGGTTGAAGGATCGTCCACCAAGTGCCAAATCTTCTTTTTCAAGCCTGATTCTAAAATAAGGCCCCAGTATCACTGGTGTGATGTAAGTATCTTGGATGATTTAGTTTCCTTTTCATTGTAAGGATAAATCTTGCTAAATCAGGTCCATCATCTTTAGATGATTCAGCATGAGAGTCCTTACTAAGGTCCAACCACCATGAGAACATATCTCTTTGTGTCCTTAATTCACTAAAACCCTTCTACCATTTTGAGGCAGCTATTGATGAAGGGGAACATCCACATCTGATACTGTGGTCTTCAACTGGAAAAGAGTAAAATGCCTTTAGTTTGTAAATGAGCTACTACCCCTGGTGGAAAGATTCAAGTACCGGTATACAGCACATGTATTAGTTTGTTTTTTTTCCATGTGCAGAAGTAGAACAAAGCAAGGGATTGAGAGGTGGTCTGGGGCACCATTGCCAGTGATGCAAATGATGTACCAGTATGTTGTGGTTAAGAAAGCTGAGCTGTCGATTTACAATTTGATCTACATCCCAGTCCTCACATGTGATCATGAGGTATGAATGAAAGACTGAGGTACAAGATGGTCAAATGTGCTTCCTCTGCTGTAGTTGGACTCACCGATTGGATTAGGGTCAATATTTATAGCGACCCAATCCTCGACAATATAACATTTTGTGTAATTGGCATATTATGAAGGTATTTCTTTCCAGATTCTTGTATAATTGAATGCCATGTAATTTTGAGGGGGAATTTTCTGACCTGGACTTTAACTCCAATCATCACATTCTTGTTCATGTAATTTTGTTTAGGTTTTAGCCATAAAATGAGGTCTGTGAAGGGATCACCCTAAGAAATTTGAAGTTTTCTAAGATATATACTACTGTAATATGTTTTATGTCACATCAGTGATTTTGCTTTTCATGCAAGTTGTTTATGAGTAGAAGTGCTATTAAATCCATCACATAAGGACAGTAATATTTTTCCAAGCTGTCACAAATGCTCAATCAAATATTACAGCGAGACAATCCTGTATGAGAGGATGGATTCTGGAGTCCATATGACAACCAATTTAAACCATCAGAGGTGAGACTGAAAAGGATGAAAACATAATCTTTAATAAATCCTACAGTCCTTCCACACACATCTAAGAATCTATTATTCAAAACAGTATTTTGTGACATCTAATCAACTTTTATTATTTTTCCCTACAAAGGTCTCACAACAAGTATTAATAAGTATTTTGTCAGGGAGAACCTTCTTTAGTTCTCTTTTACATTTCAAACCCCTTTGGCAAAATTGAATACTGTATTATGTTGCAGGAAGATTATATAAAAGACACTGACAGTACATTTGCATATGCCTTTAAAACTCATTCACAGGAGAACTTTTTACTGCATATACTAATAAAGGAACAATTGTTAAAATGAAATAGCAACTATTTAATTAAAATTGAACATAAAACAAGTACTATCCTGTTTATTGTACCCAACGTGCTTGGTCTTCTGCTCTTCACAAGTACAAAACTCAATGATTTAAATGGCAGCCATTGTTTTTCTATACTATTTAATGACACTATCATGAGCACTTATTGACCTTAGCAGGAGCCTGAGCAATGGGACGCTGCCAGTGAAATGAAGATGATGAATAAAAGATAAGCTGGAGAAAAGTGCTGAACTGAGACTCTGTCTGAAATCTCAGCTAAGCAGCATTTATGAGCACTGTATGGAGCACCTTATTCAGTGCACCCATCTGCTTCAAGGCAGTCAGGAAGGCTGTGTTAATAAAATTACCCTTGTAGCTTTTTTAGTCCAGCTAAGGGTAGCGCGTCTAGAGTTGTTTGGGTCTTCTTTTTGACTTTCTGGAGATTGTATAGTGATCTTTGAGCCAATGATGTGTGTAATCTGGATGAGAGTGATAGATGGCTTCTCCCGGGATGGTACGACAACGAATTGACTTTCCTGTGCACAATGAATGCTCATTTTCCCTTTCTTGCTTTTGTTACTTGGGTTCAATTTACATAATTAAACGGGGCTGGAGACCTCTGGGTGGCTGCTGGAGAAAAATAAAACATTTGACTGGTCACAGGGCTGCTTTCACTCTTTTATTAGTGGCCTTTTTGCTACATCTCTGTTGTCCAGAGCCTTTGCAAGCACTCATTTCACGCTTCAGCGACTTGCTGTGGTTCATTTACTCTCACCACTATTTCATTATACAACAGATTTCACTTATTTGAATAATTGTTTCATAGTTCGATCTCATAATTTTTACGAGCATTTGATAAGTGTGTGCATTTATTTGAGCATTGCTTTTGATACTGGAGAAAAAGTTCCTACAAATAATTCTACTCAAACATGACATGTACATGATGAAAATAAATAATTGCATTGTCAGTTTTAGCTCAAGACATTAAACAAGATTTTTTTGAGCATTGACTCATTATTAGTAAGGATGCCAAATAAAGCCACCCCAGCAGCTGTTTCCTTAGAATCCTGATGTTTTAGCTCATCATACACAGTCATTGCTCTCTTGTTTTCTTGAGATCATGAGATGATTATTGGGTCAGGAATGAGTGTTTTTCCCATTGCACCCAGTTTCATCATAGATCATTGCTGTCATGACACTTTTGGACGCTCTATAATAGGGAGTCAAGTCATCTATGTGAAGCTCTGCTTATAAGTTTCATAAAGTGACTTTTTATTGAATTAACTGCTAGCATGATTGTTCTGGTTTTTGCTAGAGGAAAACCTTTGTATCACTGTCATTTCAGAATAATTTTTAATAAAACTTTTTAGGTCAAAATAACTGATATTGGGGGAAAAACATTATAAATAAATAAAATGCTCAAAGCATTTAATGCTTCTTCTATTACAAAGCCAAAATATCCACTTTTGAGGATGCTGTCTTGTATTTTTGGAGTCAGTCAGTGATTGCACATGAGACTTGTAGGGCTGTACCATGGATACAAAGGTCTTGCTAACACACTCTCTCAACTTTTTAATGGGCTATGACACTATCAATCACAGTGACACTTTTCCTTAAGAATTAATCAACAAAACTTAACACAACACAACAAAACAAATTTAAAAAATGCATTTTTGAACACGCAACCGCAAGGTAAGAACTATGTGAATAAAAAAATAAACATCTAAAAATAATGTGAAGTACAGTCCTTTGTTTATTTCAGTGGGTTCAGTTCCCAGTCCACCCGCGATAAGTGAAGAAATACGAAGTAGGAATAGTAGTAAAAGTAGTAAGTAGCAGTTTATTTTAGTATAAATGAACAATGTTTCTAAACTCTAAATGCTCTAAAAGAGCACAGCATGTTATGATCTCTGCTCTCTGCTTCTCTCTGCCACTTGCCAGCGCTCTCGGCCACGCCCACTTCTCCACTGCAGAGCGGAGATCGATGTTAAAATAATTTATTTTAAATTTAAAAAATCCATCCCAATCTTGTGGCTCATCCATCAGTCAGTCAATCGTGTGTCATGTCCAATCTTACTTTGAAAAACCGCAAAAGAGCGAGTCTGTGAAAGTTGAACTGCGAAGTAGAGAGAGACTACCGTATTTTGATTTTTGGTAAAGAAATATCACATAAATAGGACAAAGTCATCCACCATGGGGAGCTCATCCTTCATGGCTTCAACTTCCAGCTTCCAGTCTTGTCTCTAGTCACGATACAGCTCAATGACAGATGACTTGTCTTGAGCTGAAAATAAATGTATTATTTAAAATCTAGCTTCTCTCATGAGATCAGTTTGGATTATCTTAAACTGAAATGGGAAGTGGATTTGGAGGAATCCGTACTGGACTAAAACTGGTGAAAGATCTTTAAGAACATTTACTCAATCTGTCTGAGACATGCTGTAATCCAATTCAAGGTGGTGCACTGGCTGCACTGGTCCAAAGACAAACTGTCCAAGATCAAAGCCGACCTGGACCCCGCATGTACCGGTAATCATTGTAAACAACCTCAAGCTACACCCTTACACACATTCTGGACCTGTCCCAAACTGCAGACTTTTTTGCAATCTATTTTGACACCTTCTCTGGGATATCTGGGAAAACTGTACACCCATCACCATTCATCTCACTATTTGGGGTGGTCCCTGTGGATATGTCCTTCAGCAAGTATGAGAAGGATGTGATTGCTTTCAGTTCTGTTCTGGCCAGGAGACTTGTTTTGTGCAGTTGGACGGACCCACACACCCCAGCATATGTTCACTGAATAAGAGAGGTGATGTATCATATCCATCTGGAAAAAATAAGATATATCCTGAAGGGTTCTGTTAAAAGATTTTGGGAAACTTGGCAGCCTTTTGTGTTGTATGTGGAAAACATGTCAGTGCCTGATTAATTCATCTGTGTGTGACTGATCTAGTGTGGGGGGAAGGGGGTTGTAATGTGTGTTTTTTTTATTTTTTGTGTGTTGTATGTTAAAAAAAAATCAATAAAAAGACTGATTTAAAAAGAAAAGCCTCTCTTGGTTTAAGTGGTTTTGAAGAGGCCATTGAAAAGTAGATTTGAGGCATTTCTAGTAAAACATTTGATCACCGTTGCAGGATTTCCTAGCTCCTCCTCTGTTTTACACTAGATAAAGAATCAGTACAGAGATATAGACCAAACTTTTGTGACCACAGCATTTTCCACTCTGTAAGCTTGCCTTGCAGCTTCTTAGATTAGACGAATTGGTTCAAAAGCTTTAAAAAAAGATGGATAAAAAAATTGTTTGGGTGAAAAATCCATTGGAATGAGACATGGCAAAAGAGAACAATCTTCACAGGAAAGTTTTTCTTCAACCAATGACGAGCATGCTCCTGTGTCACATGTCACACTTAGATGCATCCTCCCTGCATTGGCCTCATGCTGAACTTTAATTATCAAGAGCAGCCTGGTGGAAAACCTTTTTTCCTCCAGCTGACACAGTAATGACACCCTCTTTGTTCCTCCTTCTGACCACTTTCTGTCACATTCTTGCCCCTGAGTGTACTTCCTGTGTTTTTGGTGGACATTAACCAACATCCACTTCCTGAGAGGTCACAGCAGTGCAGGGAGGATGAGCAAACAGCTTCTTAGAAGTGAAAAGACAGTATAGTTACTGAGCTTGAAGTTTCTGCAGAAAAACTTATAACTGCTTCTGACATTCTTTCTGCCTCCAGCCTGAACAGAGTCATTATCTCAGTTTTCTTTTCGCCTGTTTTTCAGCTTGTTTGCTTTGAAGAACCTATAATTGGTCCCCAAAGGGAAATGGCTCATTTTAAATAACAGTGGACAGGTGAAACAGGTTGATGAGAACTGGTTGACAGGCATCCCAAAGGCCTTTGTAGACAAAAGACTTTTCAAGTTGTTTTATGTTTTATATTCCCATGAAGCCTGAAATATCAACTATGTGCTCTTCCACTGATCTTCTTAGTACTGTCACTGAAAACACAAGAGTACTTCCTGTTTGCTCTCTCCTCCTCAGCAATCATCTGCGTCTCTGATTTTACAAAAGATTATACATGTGTTATCTAGTGATTAACTTGTCTTTGAGGTTTTAAACCTCCCTTTGACTTTTTTTGCGGTAATATCAGGCTTGTTCGAGCTTATCAACTCGCTGTGGGCAGAGTGTCAACATTCCAGTCTCTTATTCAGGCTTTAATCTGCCTGTAGCTCCAGCAGATCAGTGGAGTTTAAGCCGTCATGCAATGTAAACAGCACTGAATAATGAAAAATGATCTGATAGTGAGGAAGACCTCCTGCTATTGGTCCTCTTAAAAACACAGACAAATACTAATGCAAACTGTCTCGCAGAGCCTATCCTCTACTGCAGATGTGGCCAAAAATAGTCACAAAAGAAGGATCTGAGAAGATAACAAATATCACTCAACAGTTTTTATACGCCCGTCGAAAGGCGGACGTATTATGGTATATTCTCCATCTGTCCATAAACCTTCTATTTTCCAGCACATAACTTTGGATCCATCCATTATCTTTACCTGCTTCTTCTATTTTCGGGTCACAGGGGTCACTGGTGCCCATGTCCAGCTATCACTGTGCGAGAGGCGGGGTGCACCCTGGACAGATCTCCAGTCCATCACAGGGACACATAGAGACAAACGAGACAAACAATCATTCACTCTCTCACTCACACCTAGGGATAATTTAGAGTTAACAATCAGCTTAACATGCATGTTTTTCAGTCTGTGGGAGGAAACCGGAGTCCCTGGAGAACATGTAAACTCCACCCAGAAAGACCACCGGACCGGGATTTGAACCATGACAACCTGCTCGCTGAGAGGCAGCAGCTCTACCAACTGCGCCACTGTGCTGCAATAACTTGATCCACTCAAGATAATTAAATGTGACTTGGAACACATGTGCATCATCACTAGACAAAATGTGGAATACACTTTTCATCATTCCAGCTTCAAGATCAAGGTCACAAAATCGAGGTCAAATATTATCCAAGGCCATTGCCTGTCTGCACCACACCTTTGGGTTCTTTCGATCTAATTTAGCAAAACTCGAAACACATTTGTACCACCTTTAGACAGCATGTGTCGTAATCCTTCATCACCCCAGCTCTAATGCCAAGATCACAAATCGAGGTCAAAGGTTATACAAGGTCTTTGCTTGTCTGAGCCATTGTTATAGATTGCTGTACAGCATTGGTGTCTAATAGTTTGTTGACCATTGTATAATGTGCTGTGTGCGGTGCGCTATTTGTTATATGAGTCAAAAAGTTCTCTGGAGCCTTGGAAACAGCAAACACTTTGTTTTAAATTAGCTGGTTGTAAAATTAGCCTTTTGAGTTTATTTCTTTCATGAAGAAACAAAGATGTAGGACAGTACTCCTAGTTTTATTTTACGTGCAGTGATACTAACCTTCTGTAATTTGAGAAATTACCAATGAAATGTTTGTGGAACGTTCAGGCCACTTCTCCCTCTGAAAGCATTTACAACGCACACAAACACATCACAAGGAGACTTATAAAGCGGCAATATTCACATATTTCCAACATATTAGCTTTGAGCAATGTTAGCCCAATCAGCGACAAACATTTTCGTCTTCACAGCAAGACAAAAGCTGCAACAAAACCATTCAGACACTTGATTTGCTGCAGCAGATGGCTTCATAATGGATAACAATAGATTTAGATTGGTGCGTTCAGAAAATACAAAAAAAAAAAGACAATCTTTCAGCTTGCTCTTCACTCAAACAAACATCAATAAATGACAAGAATAAACACAAAGAAAAGAATGGTTAAGCGAAGAAGAATGGTTAACTGGTATTCTCTGATTTTTTTATTTTATTTTCAGGAGCAACAATGGGCAAGTTGGAGAGGAGTAGACATATTTTAGACACATTTTCCTGATTGCAGTTTTATTCTTCTATCTTTAAATAACAGTGATGATAGCATGAAGAGGTCATCCTCTGATTACTGTTAGTCATCAAGGCTGTGGACAATCCCATTTGCACCACACAGAGGCGAGTCATCAGCATAGCATGTGAACCATCATTGCTGATCTCTGCGTTTGAAGTTAATTACAATCATTACAAATTTGACTTATTTATTAAGTTAAGTTAATCGTACAAGTCAGATTCCTTGCACCAGTTACAGTATTACAGTACAGGTGGTCCTCGGTTTACGACCTACCCGGGTTACGGAAATCCGGACTTACGTTCGCCTCCCCAGTGACGTTATCACACTCCACACGGTGTCGTTTATGTGTTTTTTATGTATTTTTTTAGGGTACTGTGTTAGCTAACTGCTTGGAAATACAGTACTGCACATGTTTAAGGTACAGAATATAAGCTGGTGTTGTGTCACGTTGATAAAAACGTGTTTAAAAAGCCATTTACTGTTCGCCATGTG
>JAVCKU010000052.1:14480471-14490962 GCA_032273985.1 Hypsolebias coamazonicus | reverse complement strand
TTTCTTTTCTTATTATTGTATATATTGTTGTTTTTTGTATTTTAATTATAAAATGAATAAATAAATAAATAAATAAATAAAATTAAACTTGGAAAAAAAAAATGGTTGCAGGTAAAGATATACAAAAAAAAAATGTTGACATGTTGCCAAGGGGCCACATCGGACGACTGTATCCTTCGTGATAAATACAAAGTGCACTTTTTCAGTAAATGTGAATGGAAAGACAGTACGGACATGAGAACAGACACGGCTGAAAATCAGTCGTTATTGAGCAGATTTACACCTGTCTCAACGGAAAGGGGTTGTTTCTAAAGGGTGAAGCAGCTCAGCTGGGGGTAAATGACACTGCTTGAGTAAAAAAAGGCCGGACCGCTCCACATCTGTTCTTATCAACTCTGCCGGAAGCACTACAGATGTGCTGAAGGTGTGAGTAGGTGCTGGTGGTGGGGAGCAGCGGACAATATATGCAGCTGTGAGGAAGAAGAGTAACGACTCACTTCCATGCTGCTTGTATCATGTTATTTATGTAAGTGGAAGCAGGCTGCAGGTGGGTCGTACATCAGCATTAGTGGCTGGATCCATGCAGCTGTGAATGTGAAGGTGTGAAATATGACATGGAATGTCAGTCTTTTTGAAAAGCGTCCTAGAGCTTGGCTCTGTAGGAGTTTTGTCATATTGCTGTATTATATTCACATCCAGTTGCGTTAGCTCAACTTCAGACACAAAGAAGGGCTCAAGGATTAAATGGGTGTTTGCTACTGCCAGAGCATTATCATCAGAATCCCTGATTCTTTCATCCTTTATCGGCAGGTGACTATTCTTCTATGTGAGTTCACAGAGAGGAAAACTATTTTCTGAAAATATAATCCCTCCTGCAGGTCAGCTTAGATGTTTCTGATATTTTATCCATCCCCAGGAGAGTCCAGCACTTTCCTTATCGCTCCCGTCACATTGTGACTTTGATGCACTGGGTGGATAGACTGAGTTTGTGCAGGGTGTTGCTGTGTTGTCTGATTATAACAGGAAGTCTAGCAGGAAGCCGAAACAGTTAATCTGAACCAGCACTGAGATTTTTCTTTGCCAAAACATATGAAAACCCTGCATTCTACCATGTGCCAATGTTCTATCACATCATACTGTATATGTTATATTGTTATATACTTTTATTTAATCAATCAGACGCACACCTTGGCTGTTTTTTTTTTTTTAAGTGCTTGTTAATAAATGGTCTTAATTTTCTGTTTCTTAGGCAGCAGGTGTCAGTGGTTGAGGTGGCCTGTTCTCCACCAACCATCATGGATCTCAACCTCCTCTACTGGCCTTCTCCCCGTGCCAAAATGCCGACTCGTTGTGTCTGAGTGGTGTCGCCTCGGCTATACACGCTGCGGACATGATGACGCAGATGGACTGCAAGTACAGCCTGCTGGGCTCCACCGTGGATGACTGCCACAAGAGGCCATTGCTCCTTCAGGTGGACACTGCACCTATGAACGTATTTGCAGTTCTGGAGGTGAAACGGGAGCTTCCGAAGCGTTGGAATCACGTGGGCTGCAAGATCCGTCTCTATGGCTTCTTGTTTGGCCTAGCTGTCACGTTTTTCATCATGGCGTCGTACATTTTGACGGGGGACAAAAAGGGCCTCATCCTCACCCCGTCCCCATACCACTTTAACAGCCTGGCGAGCTCAGGTGCGTTCGCCTTCAATCTTTCCTCAGTGAAGGACTATGCACACATCAAAATGGTGGTCAAGTCCATTACGTCCAGGGTGGAGTTTGGCAGCAGTCGACAGATTCCCAGTCTCAAGGAACTAATTAAGAGTGATCCACATGTGAGTTAAAAACAAGCCATTCTCTACGTCTTTATGCTCTGATTCATTTAAGATTTTGAGGTATAATTATTAGTACCTTTGTGGTTAGGGGTTTATTCTGTCTGTTTAAATTAAAACTTGTGTCCTGGCCGGATCTCACATTTAATGAACAATCAAAGAGATTTATTAAAAGCCTTGATTTTTTTTTTAAAGGTGCTGCGAACAAAAATCCATTACAACCACAATGATTTAACTTATAAAACAGTAAACATGCACTTAAAAGCCTGATGCACGCGTCAGTTGAAATTTTTTTTTTAAATTATTTTTAGGTTTTTCAAGACAATGTGTCTCCATTTTTGTCATTTTCACCTCAAAGCCTGATTCAATTATTTGATAGTCTTAATTTGACTTTGGTGAAGCTGTTTGCAACTCAACAAATTTCATTTTGAAGACTTTCATGGCTGCTGGACAATCAGTACTGCATTTGTGGATGTTGTTAGCATTAATTGTCCCATATTTGCTCCACAGGCTGGTAAGCAAGTCTTAATAATGTGGCCGCTGATGTGTTTGATCAACAGTAAAGCATCTGAATCACAGTTAAAAAAAAAGGACTGTTGGAAAGTTGTTACCACATATTTACTGCTAATGTGCACATACAATGGAGACGGAAATAGGAGACTTGATAATTGTTGTATTTTAAAGATTTTGCACATCTCTATTGGCTGAATGATAAATCTTGAGCAGTCGTGAGAGTGGTTAGGAATAGGGATGTCATTATTTTAAAACTTATACTTGATTTGACCACCATTATATGCTGTTTCACTGTCACTTCCTATCCTTTTGTCATAGAAGCAGACAAGAAAGACATGTGCTGTTGAAATTACCCATGCATTTAAAAGATAGTTAGCAAGATGTCAAATAGCATCAAGACCAGGGAACACAAAAGACAGGTCAAAGAGAAAGCTGTTGAGATGTTTAAAGCAAGGATGGATTTTAAAATGATGCACCCTAAGCTTTAAATACTTCATTGATCACCATTTGATCCATCATCTGAATATAGAAAAAGTATGTCACAACTCAAAACCTGTGAAGACACGATTCTCCACCTGAACCGACAGGCTGGACGAACAGAGCATTATTCATAGAAGCTACTAAGACGTGGTACGAGTGGAAAGAGTTTACATTGGAGAATTTGTCAACAGGATAACTAGTGCACTTAACAAATCTGGCATTTATGGAAGAGTGGCAAAAAGAAAGCTATTGGAAGAAAGCCATGAGGTTGTGTTGACGGTTTGCCACAAGCCATGTAAGAAACAACAGACATGTGGAAGAAGGTGCTTTGCTCAGATCAAACAACAAGTGAACTTTTTTTTTACCTAAATTCAAAGTATGTGTGGTACTGCACTTCCCCTTGAACGCACCATCCCCAGCGTGAAACATGGTGGTGGCAGCATCATGCAGTGAGGATGTGTCTCCTCAGCATGGACAGGGAAGCTGGTCAGAGTTGATCAATATGTGCAATACAATTAAAATACATGCCTTTTTTTTTAAAACAATGTATCAATCTGTCCTGATGGATGCTCAAAATTCCAGGTAGAAAAACCTAACCAAGTTAAGTCAGGTCCTTAAAAAATGTAAAAAACTTGTTAAAACATTTCGTCTTTATTCCAAAAGACTTCTTCAGTCTGAGAAGCTGCACTAAACTCAGTCTTATAAACAGCCCCTTCTTTTAGTGGAGCAACCAGTTTGCTGTTGACAGCCAAAACTAGCTGTTCACATGACAAGACCATCAGCTTAACGTTAGTGCTCTAATGGCCACTTGCTATTCACAGGGGGCTGAGTGATACTAGCAATAACAGCATTGTAAGAAGGCGACAACTAAACATGGAGGCCTCCACCTCTGTTTAATAATGGACGGGTTCTCTTCACAAAGATGGCCTCCTTTACTCCTCTCTCAAACCATCAATCCTCCTTATCAAGGATGTGAACATCTTCATCCCTGAAAGAGTGACCGCTGTCCTGGAGATGAGTGTAGACCGCAGAGTCCTGGCCTGAAGATGTTGATCTTCTGTGCTGGTCCATCCTTTTGGCTAGTGGCTGTTTAATTTCCCCGCTGTAAGACTAGTCACCCTCCTGACACTGAACAGCATACACAATATTACTCTGTGCCGGGGGACTGGATCTTTGGGATGGACCAGTATTTGCCATAATGTATTTTGGGGTTTAAAAGCCACTGGGTATCATTCTCTTTCCACTTCACACATGTGTACTATTTAGTGCACGTGCAGTAAAATTCCTGTAAACTATTTAGATGTTTGCAGCTGCAACACCTTACAAATATCATGTTCAGCGAAGCGTTGAACCCAAGTGAAGACAGAGTTCGGGAAATCTTTAAGGTAAAATAAAGGATCCATTTAATTAAACAAAAGCAATGACTTGGCAGCTAAACACTGAAAAAAAAATCCCGAGCACACAGAGGAGCCGAACACAAATGGCTGTGTAGAAACACAATCCATGGACAAGGTGGGAACACAGAGATGATGAACTTAAAGAGACACTAACGAGACACAATGATGAACACCTGCTTGGGATTGGGAACAGGTGAAGAACATGAGGGGGAGAAACTCTGGGGAAGGCAGGAAACACAAACAAGTAAAATTAACACAAGAATCACAAAAGTCTAGAGCAGGGGTCTGCATCCTTTACGATCAAAAGAGCCATTTTTTGCCTTAGTTCACTAAATTAATTGTGTCCACAGCTGCAACAACCTGCTATAACTGTGATATCAAATGGTGGCCCATGGGCCACTTTAGGTTTATTGGAGGGGGCTTTTGAGACCAGTGCCATAAAGTGAAAAATATGTAATGATTTTTAACATTTATTGATATATTTACAACTTAAAATAAAAGAAAAGACGGATTCTTGTAAAGAAGGGTAAAAATAAATGACATTTTTGTGGCTTTTTATTTACAATTTGTTTAAAAAAGTACTATAAACAATGCAGACCTATGTGATATTTTTCAGTTGTGGAAAATAATAACCAAGTATAAAAAAATCAAGCATAAAGTTAAAGTCGGTGCTTAATTTGTAAACTAAACGATGCCAAAACACAACATAGCTGAGTGGGGGATATAAGGGTCCTCCCCAGGAAAATTTTGAATAAAGTAGATGTCATTTCCTGCATTCTGGTGTATTTTAACATGTTGTTAAACATCTAAGAGAAGTAGCTTGACCAATAGCTCTCTCCTTGTGTGAATAGTGCACGCTCCAATTCTCTCAAGCATCCTGTATCCTCCTCCCCTTTAGGTGCAGAGATTTTTTTTTAAGAGTAGAAGTGAAAATGCTTACTTGAAGAGGTAGCTCATGTGTGATATTAGGAAGCTCATAGTGGCTGTTGTGTTTAAAATGAGTGTTTATGTAATTATTTTCAGATTACTTAAGTTTTATTTATTCAAGGCAGTCATATTTGTTGATAACTTTATTATTATTAGTAAGGCTGAGAGTTACCAGCTCCAAGCAGTTACCGGAAAACACTCTGTCAAAATAAGTATTCACACACGTATTTCCAAAAGAAATGACAAATAAATAAAAGTTGAAAAATTAAAACTGCTGATACAGTATTAGTTTTTTTGCTGTTGGTATAACAACCAATGACATGCAGTTTTATGTTAGTTTGATCAAAGCTTGAAAGAGCCACTGCAGAGGGACCAAAGAACCACATGTGGCTCCAGAGCCGCAGGTTGCAGACCCCCGTTCTAGAGGAATAACATCAAACATCAAGAAAAACACAGATTATCACAACAAAGTGTAAAAGTTAAGGGACTTAACCACTTTTTCAAAACACTATAACTCTGCAACCTGTGATAAACACTGAGGAAATGAAACATCTCTGTCAGTTTAATGAATCATAGCCATAATTATCCTTAATGCAATTAAACAATTACCTGCTCACTGTAACAGCCTCAGTCACAGGGATTGTCTGAGATTGAGTTTCCTGACCTCAGCTCAAGTGATTTTGAAGGTTAGCTATCGGAATGGCGACTAAAAGCTTCCTTCAAGGGACGTGCAAGCAGAGGAGATCCATCAGAGCTGCCACAGTAAAGACTCAAGTTGATGGGGCTTCAGACACTCACTGAATACCAACAAATGAGTTATGTAACTGGGCTATAACTCTTCTTCTGATGTTGCCATAAATCACATGAAAAAGTGAGCATCCAAGTGCAAACTCAAGGTTCTAAATCGGTCTCTTCAACTCTATGTATTCAGTCAAACTTGGCCCTTTAAAAGCAGGTTATTGGCTCATAATTCATTTCTTCTCCAGACAAAACAACATTCTGCATTCTGATAAGCTTTCAAAAGGTTTAGATATTTCTTTTTCTTATGTGTATGTGTGAAAAAATGGCAATAAATAAATAAATAAACTGTGTTCCTTCACAGAGCAGCCTTATCAGAGACAATGCAGAAGACTTTGTCTGAAATGTGTCTTAAAATAAGAGGATTAAACAGTGCGACGCAGTAAATCTTTCTTTCTCTTAACAGATGTTTTCTGTCATTCCTCACAAGTTCCTGCCCGGGATCAAGAACCCCTGCTGGTATGAAGAATTCACCGGCAACATAACCTCAGACCCGTACAGGACTAATTTGTATGGGCGGTACTCGCGGCGTTTCCGGACAGTTTTCCAGCACTTGAGGAATACTTTCAATGACCACTTGCTGCATCACAGCAGGAAACCCTACCGCATGCGGTGCCTTCCTTTCTTCTATATTATCGGCCAACCAAAGTGTGGCACAACGGACCTGTATGACAGACTGAGGTTGCACCCCGACGTCAGGTTCACCACGTTCAAAGAGCCGCACTGGTGGACCCGCAAGAGGTTTGGTAAGTAAAGAAAGCATCTTGTGGTGGAGACCTCGAGCTGGGCCACAATGACAAGTGACTGAGTATTACCGTAGACATGTGAAATGAGATTTTCTAAAGGTTTTTACTTTCACTTAATGAAAATTCCAGAACAAAATGATTGCTTTGACATCTACTACTGAATACCTTCTGGATTCAATCCAATTTAAGATGGCCGTCACAGTCAACCAACCACCAAAATGGATTTAACTCAGACAGTTTTACAGATAATGAACTAAAGTTATCTATGGCAGTAGCTGAGCATTATTCACAACACATTCTATGACCACAGTACATTGCGTGATATCTTTGTAATATCTTTTAAAACCTTAGCTTTCGAAGTCGATCATCTTTGACTGGTAGCAAAACATGTTTTGAACAACTGGACAAATTCCAGCGAAATTATCTGAAAGTACAGTACCTATTGACTGTATGTCTACAACTGATCAACTTTTTACATCAAGTCAGTTCAAGATGGCCACCACAGCTAACAGTCCTTACAAAACAAATATAACTCAGTCAATTTGAAATAAACTGAGCTGTAATTTGGCGTGATAGTAGCTGAGAGTCGTTCATAACCCATACTCCATGCACTATGAGATCATGTGAGATCCATTGAGATATTGTATGGGATTGCATACATGCTCATTTAAAAATAATTTTGCAATCAGAAAAGATTCAATTGAATTGTCTGATTAAAGCTAAACTCTTTTTTTGAAAGTTACTGTCTGATTTATTTATTTTTGTTTGACGAGGCCACATGAGTCAAAACTACACACTCAGCAGTCTGCACCAACCTAACCTATGAATAAGATGCTGACGCCATTTTCAAGGTTTGGCCATAACAACTAAAACTGTTATTTCTCAGCTTGAGGTCAAATACAATGGTTCCCAACCCTGGCCCTTGAGGAACGCCATCCTGCATGTTATAGCTGTTTCCCTGCTTTGACACGCTTGCTCTGAATGAATGAGTGATGAACAGTCTTCTGCTGAACTTGAGTAAGTAAATCACTGAATCAGGTGTGTTGGAGCAGAAAAACAATCAAAACATTCAGGAAAGTGTTCGTCGAGGACCAGGGCTGGAAGCCACCGGTCTAATATTCTAGCATGAAAGGTGGTGGGTGAAATGCATTCCTTCAAGGATTTCCAGATGTTAAATTGATTTAGGAGAAAGCCTTGAGAAGGAAAACAATTTTTTTTTCTTCCCAATTACACACACTCATGAATTTGACATTTATTAAATATTTCTGCTCGGTCTCCCATTGCATCTAACTAAAACATGAATATTCAAGACCTGTGCAGTTCCATGAATACTAATAAACCAAGATCATTTTCCAGCAGATAATTGCAACCTCACATTTTTTTCAGCTCCAGTGTTGTATTTCTCTCCATGGGACATTTTAAACACTAATTGTCCCCCACTCCTCCGCCTTTTACACCAGCCTTTAACTGCTGCGGGCTTTTCATCTCTGTACATCCAGGCTGCTCATTAATGATTGAGTCAAAACTACACGATCAGCAGTCTGCACCAACCTTATCCACACCTGTGACTAAGATGCTTTTCTGTGGTTTAAGTTTCTTGAACAAGCGGAAAACTGTATTTGATTTGTATCATTTGAGCACACATTTCCTCCACGTTGTCTCTCAACTGTGGCTTCTTCTGTTTTTTGTTGTTGTTTTTTTGTTGTTGCTGTTTTTGTATTTTTACAGCCGAGCAATCCTTTGCTCACTCTCACATATTACATGCTCATTTACAAATAATTTTGCAATCAGAAAAGATTCAATTGAATTGTTTGATTAAAGCTAAACATTTTTTTTTTTAAAGTTACTGTTTGATTTATTTATTTTTGTTTGACGAGGCCACATGAGACTTCAATATTTTCAATAATTAAAAACTTTAAATATGGAAATTACCCATAAAGTATTAGATTTTTTTTTTTGTCAATTAGAAAAATATCTTGTGAACCATGGCAGAGATTTTGATGAAACTCTCAGAAACTAATCACTGGGTGTACATCTACAGCTGATTAACTTTTGGTGTCAGATTTAAGACGGCTGTCACCACTAATCAAACTTAATAAATGCTATAAATCTGTCTGTTTACAGATACTTAGCCCATTTTTTTGGCAGTAGCCAACATTTAGTCAGAGCATTAACAGATTGTGAGATATAATTGTTTAAAACTTTGTCACACCAATTGGCCGGCGACATGCATCACTTCCGGGAACGCCAGTTTAGGCAGCCTATAATTCTAACTTGGCGCTTAAGGAGGTTGAACAGTTGGCGTCAAGTGATTCACTCAAACAAAGACATGAAACGGAGAAACCGCGGAGTAAGACAGCAGACATCTGCTCGTGTGACAGCCCTCAGAGTATGGTCGCCATCATCATGGTTTTCTTTTTGCAGACACATCTATGATGTAAAAATAAATTAAAAAAAATAAAACTACCACTTTGTGACAGATGGGATTTAAAGACAAGGATCTGGTTGTGAGAATATATTTTTAAACCAACTCACTTAAATTCTAGGCATATTTTTGTTCTCATTTTTTACTCTTTGAAACTATCTTTAAAGTAATAAAATGAAAAGGCTATACTTCCAGGAGGGTATGATTTTACTGTGAATTTGCCACATACAAGGAAAGCCATCTTGTGTTTTCCCTTGTTTTTATTTATAATTGAATCACTCATTAAGTCTCAAATAACAGAAAACCTTCCGCAGCTGTTGAAGCAGACGTCAACAGTGAGTCCGTATGAGTTGGCAAAGAGTATGTGCATTTCTGACGCCATTTCCCATTACAAACCAGAACGTGTCATAAAGCTGAAGGGCACTCCTGCTTTCTGACTAATGGCTGTTTCAAGTCAAACATCTACCAGATAATGGCTCAGTCCTTGCTTGTTTACATGATGTTTGGGGCTTTAGGAACAGCAGTTGCACGTTCACGTCGGTCCGGTTGCTAAAGATTATTCTCAATGCTCTGAAATTGCTCAAAATTCAGTTCCACTAGTTCTAGATGCAGTGATTCCCAAACTGCTGAGCTTCAGCCCATTTCTACCTCTGGGAGAATCACCCTCTCTGAAACGCTCTTTTAATCTGCTTTGTCCTCTTACCAACCTGTTGGTAATTAAACTAATTAAGTGCAAAATGCTCATCTTGCTGCTTCTTATTCTTTTGCTGCTCTTGACCCAACTTTAAGACTTGTGTTGTTGGGATCTAATTCAAATCTACCCCCAAAATTGTAGAATTTCTTAGTTTTGACATTAGATATGTTGACTATATCCCAATTCATTCAACCTTTATTTATACAGGTTAATCCCATTGAGCCTTGGGGACTCACTCATGAGACCTGATTTTAACAAAGAGAGATGACAACAGACAACAATAGACAATCATAAAGGATGCGTACAATTTTTTTAAACAAATGAAAATAAATAAATGAAGTTTAAAGCGGACTGCAAAAGTTAGAAAACCTTAGCAACCGTTTTAGCTCGACAATAAACAACTGCGTCATCATATAAATGTAAGGATGCATCAGGGATGCTCTGACCTACATTAGCTATGTAGATTGTAAAGAGGGTGGGTCCTATGACTGAGCCTTGTGGTACACCGTTGTTGACAGTTAAATAACTGGAGGATGTACCATTATGTTTAACACATTGTCTCCAATCTGAAAGATAGTTAGAGAACCAAACAATGGTGTGAACTGAGAAACCATTTTCTGAGAGCTTATGACACAAGATGTGATGATCCACAGTGTCAAAAGCTTTAGACAGGTCTAAGAAAAGTG
>JAVCKU010000052.1:14336547-14352654 GCA_032273985.1 Hypsolebias coamazonicus | reverse complement strand
AGAATAATCACTGTGAAATATCACATCATGTTGCTGCTGATCTGTTCATGTTGCTGCTGATCTGTTTCATGTTGCTGTGTTCATTCGTGCTTATCTGCTCACACACTCATATTTGTGATGCTCTTCGACGTAATGTTTTTATGCTATTACTGCTTAATGTATTTTTACTTAATGTTTTTCTTGGTTCATATCTTAGATCTTATTAATATTTTTCTTTTACATTTTATTGTTGGATGTAACTGGGACCCTGTGTACATAATTTTGTTCCGTCACATGTACGACATGTGGTGCGAATGACAAAGAAACTCTGACTTGTAATTTCATCTCTTCATATGTGAATCCAATTACCGTAATGGATTTTACAGAGAGCACAATGTTGTCTTATAGTTACTATACAATAAGAATCTTATGATAGAGCATATTTGGTTTTGGAATAGCTTCAGCTATAAAGTGGTAATAGCATTTAGGAAGCAGACATGTTTAAATGGAACCATATACTGATGTATAGCTAATATAGCAGCTGAAAGCAGTAGTTAAGCAGCTGTATTTAACCCATTAAGACCTAATGCAACATATGTGTACCAGCTCCCATTTTTAGAGGATACCTCAACTCTTAATGGGTTAATCCAAAACTCGTGTTTGAGGGTTAAGAGCTTAGAAGAAGAATGGACCAATGAAACACAGTCAAAAACCTCTGAATGCATTTTACAACAGGATAAAGTGTAACTGTGGCAAAAATACAACTGCATGCTACATTTTGCAGGCTTTTATACAGCCACTCGAACGCAGTGATGAAAGGGGACAACTCATCCCTCCTTTTTTTTATGTCCACCGACCTCCGTTTTGTCGGTTCTGTCAATGAACCGCGGCGACACTTTCTGTGAGTGTGAAAGCAGCAGAATTCATTAGAGTTTAAATGTTTTCCCACTTCTTGGACATGTTCAAAACTGAGCCTCATCAAGACTCTTAAATGTTCAATTAGTTGTTTCTTAATGCATTTCAGTGTGAAAAAATAATGTGCTATTGTGTTTTGATTAAATAAAAAGTAAATTAATAAATGGACACAGACAACTGCAAGTAAGGGGAGTGCAGAAATTAGCCAGGTTTTGAAATAACCCTTAAAGCCTCTACACTTGTATTTATAAAAAAAATAATAAAAACGCAACAACAAAAGACTCACAGGAGTGAATGAAACGAAGCTTTCTTGCCAATTAGTGCTGAGAATGATGGGGCTTTCTGTGCTTCACACAAGCAGTCTATTGAGAGAGATACATTAGCTGGAAGGGATGGAGAGGGAGAAGAGCAAAGAGCTCGTGGTCCTCCAGCTTCACTTCACGCCTGGTGTTTCAGATCTCTCTCTTAAGCTTTTTACTCGCACTGATTTTTACCATGTTGCTCCAATGTGTTCCCTTTTTCAGCTTGTACAAAAATCTAGACCAGGAAGTTGTCAAGTCTTAAAACAGACAAAAATCCTTGTGCAGTTCATTGTGGGAACGCTGAGTCAGCATTTACATTACTGATTTGATGCTTTTTTTATATAGTTACGTATATACATTTGTATGAATGTTTTGTTGCAATTTAAGTACAATGAACAAAACTATAAACAACACTTCTGTTCTTGCTTTTTAATGAGCTGAACTCGGCAATTACTTTCTTTGTACACACAAAGTGTTTTTCTTTCAAGTACTGTATATTGTTCACACATTTGTGTAAATCTGTGTTAGTGAGCGCTTCTAATGTGCTGAGATAATCCGCCTCACAGGTGTGGCACATCAAGATGCTGATCAGACAGCATGATTGTTGCAAAGGTGTGCCTTAGGCTGAGCACAATAAAAGGCTACTCTAAAATGTGCAGTTTACTTTAGCTGTATTGTTCAGGGGGGTCAGAAAACCAGCCAGTGTCTGGTGTGACCAGCGTTTGCCTCACACAGTGCTACACATCTCCTTCATAGATTTGGTCAAGCTGTTGATTGTGGCCAGAGGAATGTTGGTCCACTCGTCTTCTAAGGCGGTGAGAAGTTACTGGATGTTGTCAGGAACTGGAATACGCTGTCATATATGCCGATCCAGAGAAACCCAATCATGCTCAATGGGTGGCATGGCCGGTGAGTATGCTGACCATGCAAGAACTGTGATGTTTTCAGCTTCCGGTAATTGTATACAGATCCTTGCAATATGGGGCTGTGCAGTACCATGCTTCATCATGAGGTGATGATCATGAATGTATGGTAATGGGCCTCAAGATCTCGTCACAGTATCTCTATGTATTCATAGTACCATCAATAAAACGTATCTGAGCTTGTTGTCCATAACATAAATCTGCCCATTACCACAACCCCACCGCCATCATGGGCCACTCAATTCACAACATTGACATCGGCAAACTGCTCACCCACACAACATCACACATACAGTCTACCATCTGCGCTGTACAGTGAAAACTGGGAGTCATCAATGAAAAGGACACCTCTCCAACACAATGCCTTATGCCATAAAATTTTTTATGCATTTGCACACTCAAGTCAGTTACGACAAACTGCAGTCAGGTGGACACCCCGATGAGGACGACAAACATGCAGATGAGCTTCCCCAAGACGGTTTCTGACAGTTTGTACAGAAATACAATGCGTCGTCTGCCGTTGTGAGTCTGCTTGGATGTACAGTGCTGTCAAATTCTCTGAAACATCTTTGGAGATGTCTTATAGCAGAGAAATGAACATTAAATTCACATGCAACAGCTCTGGTGGACATCCCTGCAGTCAGCATACCAACTGCATGCTCCCTCAAAACTTGACATTACACATTGTGCTGTGTGATAAAACTGCACATTTTAGAGCGGCCTTTTATTGTGGTCAGCCTAAGGCACACCTTTGCAATAATCGTGCTGTCTGATCAGCATCTTGATGTGCCACACCTGTCAGGTGGTTGGATTATTTGAGCAAAGGAGAAGTGCTCGCCAACACAGATTTACACAAATTTGTGAACAATATTTGAAAGAAAAAGGTCTTTTGTGTATGCAGAAAATTTTCAGCTCATGAAAAATGGGAGTAAAGACTAAAGTGTTGTTTTTATTTTTGTTCAGTATACTTCAAGTATTTCCACACACTGTGCTATTCTGACCACTCATACATCATAATGTTCCATTCACTCTACAATCTTTGGTTTTTGGAAATTTTATATTTAAAAAAAACTTTATTTACAAATAATCCCCCTATCAGAATACATTAAGATCTCGTCTTTCAAAACCATTATTCTATCTACAGTCTGCTTCTGTCTTGATCTATTTTTATCTTCTTGTACTACTTTTATTGGTAATAGGCTACTTAGCATTTTGTTATATTTAGGTTTTAGCTATTTTGATTCTTACAGCCTTTTTTAAGTCTTTAGTTCATTTTCTTTTAGCTAGTCCTTTGCTACTTTTAACCACATATGAACATTTTTTTTCTGTCTAGTCTTTTGGTACTTCTAGTCTATTGCTACTTTTAGCTTTTAACTACATTTAGCTTTTAGCCACCCCATTTTTTATCTTTAGATTATAACTAGACTTTTGCTACCTTTAGCTTAACCTTTTGATACTTTTTTAGCCTTTTGTCACTTTAGCTAGGCTTTTGCTTCTTTTAAGTAATGCTTTTATCCAGCATTTTCGACATTTAGGTTTTAACTAGACTTTTATTGCTTTTAGCTCCAAGCTAACTTGTCACTTTTAGCTGTAGGCTTGTGTTTTGCTACTTTTAGCTAGCATTTTTAGACATGTTGCAACCATTTTGTTGTCTTTTCTTTTAGCTTGTGTTTTGCGCCATTTGCCTTTTAGCTAGTAGTCTGCATCTTTTAGCTTCAAAATTTCAGTTTCAGCTTCTTCAGCAAATTTAATTACCGTAGTCATTCAGCTCTTGGAATTCACTGCATTTTTGTATGTAGACAATGCAGTTTCTTCTTCAAGTTTTTAATACTGTGCAGAGCTATGTTGTTGAAATAGCTCATAGTTGCTAAATTTTAAAATGAATAAGTGCACTTATTTAAAGGTCTGTAATTCCTTGAATGGATGCGTATCACCTACCAACTTACCTGCCAAAGTTTTAAACTAGTGGTTTTGTGAATGATGTGCAATCTCATGCAATATTGCGAGAGCGATGTCTCTTGCATGTTTCTACTTTTATTGAATGCTAAACCCCTTCTTTTCTGACACCAAGCTCTGCAGAGTTGCAGTTAAAGGCTCAAAACCCCAAGGTTAATGTTGAAACAATATCCATCATACCGTTTTATTAACAATGTCCTCTGACCTGTTCCACATAATGTTGTGAAATATGTCAGAGGCCACATTATTGGGAGAAATGATGATCAATATATGAATCGGAGAAAGAACGCTGCGTGCGATGCTGTTGGCAGGGCTGCAGAATAAACCTCCGTCCAGCGTTCTGCCGCCTGTCACAAAACTGAAAAACAAATGGACTAGCCCAAGGCAAGAGCCATCAATAATCATATAATGTGTGTAGCTGCGATGATGAATTAGAACCAGACTTCTAAATGCCGTGCTGCGGTGCATGCAGAAACATTTTCAGATGAGTGGATTGATCACATTACTTCACCTAATCTGAGCCATTGGGACAAAACAGGCCAAATTTAGAGACATTATAACGCTCAATAATCAAAAGCTGTTTATGAAAACACCTTCTTTTTGTGCCATTGATTTGTGTCTATTATGCAGCGCAAACACTGATCACTCAGACAGAATGCACTTAGGAAATTACAAATGTGCTTTAGATTCAATAACATAGATTTTTTTTGTCTGCATAGCTACAAATTAAAGTGTAAACAATGAATTGTCACATTAAATTTTGTCGCAGAGTTCGAACTGCAGCCATGTGTCCCACACTCAGCTACATATTATGAAAGTTAACAGCAAAAAGCCGCTCTGAGCAGTTTGTTTCATTAGAGACGTCATTTTACGGCACAAAAGATTCCTGTTGCTCGCAAATGTTACCACAGGAGCTTCTGTGTTAGCTCCCATGAGTTTTTTTTTTTTCCCCAAGATAACCCAAGGTTTTGGTCTAATTGTGTACATTTTCACAGGGCAAAGCCTGCAAAGTGTATTGAACATGTGAAGCAAACAGTTAAGTACAAATGAACGTCACACTCAAATGTAAATGGCTCGTAAGCTGGGTCATAGCATGAGAAAGAAGCACACAGTCAGGTAAAGCTTGCCCACAACCACTCAAGAGGCACAGAGGAAACCTGAGCCTCAAAGATGAGGTGCATTAGTTCTGCTAAGCTAACCGTGAATGCTAATTGCAGGAAGGACAAACTGTAACCTTTGCCCTGTGGCTGTGAACCCATTTAACTACACGGGGACATTCATAAAAACACTATAAAAGGCCCGATTTTTGCTCCAAATGGGAAAAGCAACTCAAAGTCCTCCATGAGATGCGTGTCCATCTTGTACTTTTTGACAATTTAAACAAATTTCAATTCTGCCTATCGCTCCAAAGCTGACAGTGAAATGCAACAGGTTCAGTGTTTTCAATTAAAACACAGAAGTTGCCTTTTCTGCTGTAAAATTGCTGCGAAAGCTCAGGATTGAACAACTTTACAGAAATTTGTTAAACTGACAACAAAAGACAAGCTAAAATGAGCTACAAGTAGCAAAATAGCTGAAAGCTAAAAGCTGAAGGGAGTAAATCCCAAATAATAAAAAATACTTTAAGCTCAACATAAAATCAAAAAAATGCAAAAGTATAAGCCAAATCTAAAATTAGCTAAATTGCTGATAGAAGCTAAATTTTAGCTTAACAGTATCTAAAAGCTAAAATGAGCCAAACAGTAAATAAAGCTAATGTTGACAAAACAATTAGCAAAAATTGTAGTTGGGAGACAAAGTCAGCCAAATTGTAAATTAAAGCTAAACTGTAAAAAGTAAAACTGACAAAATTGCAGCAAAGTTGCAATATAGAGAAATAGTAATTTAAAGATAAATGAACAAAAGCAAAAATTAGCTAAAACATCAGCTTAAATTGTAGTTACAAACCAAAAATCATAGCTAAATGTGGCATAAGATGACAAAATAGAGCAAGAATGTGGAGTAAACAAAATACTTTGAAAGAATTGAAGAGATCTGAATATATTTTTAAGGTGGCATTTAAGTTAAAGTAAAATATTTGGGGAAAATGTAAAACGCGTAGCTATTATCTGTCTTAACTGTAAAGCACTTTGGTCAGCTTCTGTTGTTTTTATGTGCTATATAAATAAATTGACATTGACATATTAGTAAATAACGATACAATGGAAAACTGATCTATAAAAAAAAAAAGGTTTATAAAATGCTGCCAGCATGAACCACATGACGTTTTTGAGAATGGCGTTGGACCTGCTAGCTATTAGCTCGTCAGTCTGGTCAGAAATATTTACAGAGGTTGTTCAAAGAGTTATCTTCAACAGGTTAGATGTTTGCTCATATCCTTTTTCACAGAACCCCACTTTAAGAGATATTTCAGTTACCATAAACAGTCGTCAAAAAGTTTCATCAAAGTCAGCAGCTGTTACCGTCTAAGAACCAAATATGTCTGAGTCAAACCATCTAATGCTGTATTGTTTCTATCGTAGTTAAAACCTGTGATGCTGTTTCAGAATAAACTGCCTTTTTAGTCCAAATAAATCACAGAATACAGTAAATCGAGTCTGGTTAAAAAAAAAATAAAAAAAAAATAAAAAAAACACCCATTCCACACGTCATTTATCAACTGATTAATTCCCTTCACAACACCAAAGAGCTAAATTAGAAGCTCTAATGTCTAAATGTGTGACCTCCCTGTCGAGCTCAGAAATGTTTGATTTACTACAGTCCAGCTGCTGGGTGAGCCCGCCCTTCACTACTCAGCTCGGTGCTGCCTGGCCGGACAGAGATGGATGGCTGTTAGCGTGACACCTAGCTGTGGGTTACATGGCCTTGAGCTTCACCGTCTAATTAGGCTCTAATGTAACTACAATGCTCTTGAGATGTTAGCTCTTTAAAAGCCTCCCTGGGGCCGGGGCAGCTTGGAGTGAGAGGGGCTGTGGCAGACCAGTCATGTCCAAGTCAAAGGGTCAGGTTTCTCGTTTCTCTACACTGAAAAAGCACCAGGATTTTTATTTTGTCCCAAATTAGGGGTTATACAAATCCAAAGTGAAGCTTTTCATCATCTTTTGCCTTCAAATGTCACATTATTTTGATGTAAAATTGTTATATTTGACACAAAAACATGTAATAAAACAGGTTTGACCATTAAAATATTTGACGTTGGAAGCCAGGTTAACAACTCAATCTTATACTTTGGATGCTCATTTATTGATAAGCTCAATCTCATGTCATGCTCAGAGTATTGTGAATGACCCTCAGCTGCTTACTTCAAATTTTAGCCCAATATTCAAAAGAAGGGGATCAATAATAAATTGTTATTCTCTAAGGTTGGCAATAAAGCATCATAAACAGCAGAAACTTCCAAGTCATAATTTGTGCAATTTCCTGCTGATCTAATTGGTGAAAAAGCTTTCAAAAGCACCAAAAAGAACAAAACATGTTCCATTTGGGGAAGATTAAGCTGCATTCATATTTAAATCTATAAACCACAGCTGTAAAGTGAAACTTCGCACAAGTGGATCAACAACAAGATGAGCCAAAAGCTGCAAGATTTAAACATTTTATGTGCAGTAGAAGTTGATCTAATGTGGTTTGGAAAGTTTACTTTTATTAAGAAATAATTAAACTGTTTATCTTTTGTTTCCCCTTCAGGAAATCAGTGATGTGGGCTGCAATATTTAGCTGTAACAAAAGACAAACAATGCAAAATGTCAACAATTTCCTCACGCATCATGTGATTTCCCACATTTTTCCTCAGCTTGAGGGACAATGTCATTACATGCATATAATATTAGAAAGCAGACTTGAGATAAGGTGTCCGACTGAAGGTCACCCGTGCCCTCTCGAGTGAACATAAGAGCCCTTTGTGGTTGGGTTAAATGCACATGACAGACTGTTGCAGCGCAATTCCCCTTTTTAATTGGCATGTAACGGTTTCATGTAGAGCCAAGCTGTCTGCAACACTTCGGCGGTTGGAAATCAGAGCCCGGCCACACGACCGCTGATGTGGTCATCTGGATGTTTGCTCCTGTAGCAAACATCCAGATGAGAGCTCTTTGGAGACAGGCTTCTAGGAAGATGCTGATGCATAATGTGTTAAATATACTGAATTAAAAGGGACACTACAGCCATAACCATTTTCAAACGGAATCGAAAATATTAATTGCTAAATAACCGTTATCGATAGGACAGCTACAGAATAGAATGGAAAACTATAAAAACTCCTCTACTTCACAATTTAGAAGCCGAATATGATGGAACACATAATTCACTCCAACCCCGACCCCTGCCTGTTCGCGATCATGTTTGAAAAATAAAATAAATGCCATTTCATATTAAGCTGTGGTCCGAACCCAACGTTAAAGGCAGACTTACTGACAGTCATGAGAATTAGTCCAATTATTTCACCAAATTGGACTAATCATTTCCAGGATACCACAGAAGCAGATGGAGCCATTTATATAAAAAAAGGAGCTAGATTTGATCTATATCTCGTGTGTGTTGTGTGGCCTGAGGGCTTTAGGAAACTATATTAGTCACCATTGAAAAATACATTAGACTTACAGTACACTGCTCCCATTCATACAGCGTCAAATGCCAAGCTACATTGAAAAGTTTAGCAATGGAATCAGTTTGGCTTCATCTGCAATAAGGAACTAAAAAAACAAGTTAAAACAATCATATACATTGCTCTTCAATGTAAATGTTTGGTTAGCTCATATGGTTTTCTGCCAGTTTAACGAAGCAGGATTTGATTTGGACTGCCAACCTCTTGATGGCTATCAGCACAGGTCACTGTGGGGGGTTAAGTGGAGCCCACAGCAACACCACTGGCTCGTCACTTTCAACACATCAAGAGAACAACCGCTTCTGCTTTGACACATTCCTAACATTTCTCACGGTCTCCTTTTTAAAAAGTGCAAGTGACAAATGGAGAATCAACTTTAAGCTTCTATTCAAAGTTCAACAGAACAATTTTATTATCAGGGAAGTGTCAACTTTAGCCATTTATCCATATCAAAGCACTTGTCTAACTGTGTAATGCAAAAAAAAAGACTAAAGAGTTGATACATGGCATAAACAGGCAAAAGATACCGGTAGTACTTAAAACAGTTAAATGTTTAACATGAAGCAAAACGAGAAAATGCTAACAAACATCAGTAAAAATTGGTGTACAAGAATAAGACAAAAGAGAGGAAACTGTACACTGATGGTACACTCGATGCCAGCAGATAATCCTGACATGGTGGTGTAACACGCTGAGGTCCAGTCCACTGCACGTTCAGATTGACCTGTGTATCAGAAACAACATATTCAGTCAAGTTTAAAACAACAAACTGATACGTGGGTTAAGTTTTACTCTTTTCTTTCTTTCTGGATCAAACTTATTTAAATAATAAAACCAAGACAAATAGTTATTCATCATTTTTTGTATATAGTTTGATCTACTGTGGCCCTGAGGTGTCAATGAACAACATTTGAAACAACAGAATTACATTTAAGAAAAAAGAATTACATTAAGCCAAAGCTGAAGTGGCCGAAGCAGAAGTGGCCAAAATCACATTTGGAAAAAAATAAAAAATAAAATAAAAAAAAAAAAAAATCACATTTGAAATACCGGTAATAGAATTACATTAAGCAAAACCAGAAGTGGTATTTCCCCACCGCCCCTTTTCTTTTAAAAATGTAATTAAATTTTTCAAATGTGATTCCGGCCACTTCTGCTTTGGCCACTTCCACTTTCGCTTAATGTAATTCTGTTTTTCCAATGTGATTCCGGCCACTTCCGCTTTGGTTTAAAGTAATTCTGTTTTTTCAAATGTTGTTCATTTACACCTCAGTGCCACCATATCGATCAGAGTATATTTACAACAGCCACAGGTACAAAACAATGGAGGAGTGAATTTTAAACTCTCAACTGTCTCTTTCAGCTGTCGGATATTGAGAAGTGGATGAAGAGAGATAGAGATCAGCATGCGCTGCAGCTGGATATGCTCTTTGTACATAAAACAACAAACTCTGGGAGGTTGGGAGAAAACTTACTTGGGCTTTGTCTCAGCATCTGTGACTTGGCGAATGAAGACGGCATCCTCAGGATGGCTAATGTCCCCTTTCTCGTGCATGTAGGAGGAGGCGATGGCAAGCATTGTGCCGTCGTTACTGAAAGCCAGCGATGCGATGCTGGTCGGATACCGGTGGAACTGACACAGACGCTTCTTGTTAAATGGATCCCAGATATTCACAAAGCCATCTGAGCCACCTGGCAAAAGGAGAGGCTCAAGGTCAGTCTCCACATCTTTAAAATGTGTTTCTGCTGCGATACAGATACTTAATGGATTTACACAAGAAGTCCTGACAGCTCTGTAACAGAGGTCACATTTGATTAAAAAAAAACAAACATAAAAAATCTACTTTTCTCAAGCAGTAGCTAAACTGTACCTGTGGCAAAGGTGTTGTGAACACCGTGAAATGAAATGGCATTGACAGGGTAGACGTGCTCAATTCCATCCTCTTTCAGCCGGTGGCACTTGAAGGCATATTTCTTCTTCTGAACCTCCTGGCTGGGATCCAGGTACTCCACCGCTACACGGCCTTCGATTGAACTCAAGACATAGCCCTAAAGCCACATATGAGGTTACTATCAAACTTCCTCAATAAATTTGATCTGTCTGGTTTAATGCAGCCTGCATTTTATTTATAAATACAAACATACCTGTTTGTTAGGAAAGGCTCTAATGCAGCGAGTCTGGTACTTCAAACTGGACTCCCTTCTTTGCTGTACGTAGCCCATGTTTCTCAAATCCCACACCAAGACTCGTCTTCCTGCTGTGCCAACAATCAGTCTATCTCCAGCCACAGAGAGCGTATACACCTTTGACAAAAATATAAGAGGTTTACTTAGTAATACTCAATTCACTTTTAAATAAAGCCATAAAACGCACATGAAAGAAAAAGAACAATAATACTGACAGTAAAATTCTAGCCTCCTATTATCTAGGTAGTTTATATATATATGTGTGTGTGTGACACACACACACACACACACACACACACACACACATACACACACACACACACACATATTACAAAAGGTAATCAAGTAGTATGTCTAGATTGCTCGCCATTACTTTACTTAGGGAAAGGCTGTGATTTTCAAATATTCTGTTTTAATAAAATGGGCAACTTCAAAGAACTGAACCTTTTTTGTTCACTGGCACACACCAAGTTGTTTCGCAATGGTGCTTAACCAGTAAGGGTACTTTTTCAACACACCAACCAACCACTCCCCACTCTCACCAGAACACAGCCTCTTCCTCATCCCAGCACTTTTCTGTCATCAGTTTATTATGAAAACTGTATAAAGTGGAAACTATGGTCATGGGTAAGCTCAGTTTACAGCATTAATGTGTGTTGATCCACTTGATCAGTGAAAATGACGGAAAAAACATTGACGGCTAACAGGATTAGAATACGTCAAAAAAATTCAAAGCAACATCTAATTACTGCTGACAAATCTGAAGAAGGCTTATGCTTAAAATGCCAATTATACATCTATTAAAAATTTAATATATTATAGAAACATGGTTATAAATTAATCTATGCATTTTTATATAATCTAATAGTTTTATTTCAATTCAATTCAGTTTATTTATGTAGCACCAAGTGACAACAGAAGTCATATCAAGGTACTGAACAGAAACATTCATATATTAAAAAAAAATCAATTAGTTTTATTTATCTAAGGTCGGTATGTAGCTTTGAGTTCTTTTCATATTTTTAATGGTTTCTTGTGTTTGGTATTATCTTTTTACTAACTTACTAGTTGTTCTGTGTGCAGCACTTTGGCCAACAGCAATTGTTTTTAAAATGTACTTAATAAAAAATAATTTTAATTAATATCTATTTGATTCTGCTACCTTGTCAGGCTGAGTAAAGGTTCCAGCATTGCAGGGTGTTCGTGGGTCCCACAGTCGCACAGATCTGTCCCAGCTGCCTGTTACGATGACGTTAACTTCTGGGCAGTACTCCACACAACGAATTGGGGCATCATGTGTTCCAACTATTGTATCTGTTCCAAGACAAAAAGTAAATTAAAATAAATCAACAGTCATTCCTGTTTGCATGCAAAAGTTTTATCTGAGTAGATTATACATACCTTGGTCTGTGTTTAAGTCATGCGTCTTTAACTGGGCATCCAAACCTCCACTCCAGGAATGTGTTGGATCCTGCAAATAAAATGTTAAATTATCTGCATAGCTAAAATTTAAAATTAGAGTGTGGAAACTGGGCACCTAAACAAATATTTGTGACCTACATAAAAAGCACAGTCAAGAACCGGAGCTGTGTGCTGGTATTTCATCCGCATGGTGTTTCCCCCAACATCATAAAGGCGAACGGTGCAGTCCCAAGAGGAGACCAGGAGGTACTGGGAATTGGTGGGACTGAACTTGACTGCAGAAATGCCTTCCTCTGGTCCCTGGTTAAGCTTATATTCATTAGAGCCCGTCATCTGAAGAAAAAGAAACATAAAATCATATTTAGCTTAAGTTTATTTTGTTAAAATCAATCTGATCTTATGTACAAAGCTTGAGTGCAAATAATTTGCATAATCACTCAAATAATTTACACTATTAAATGGTAAATGGAGCTTACTTATATAGCGCTTTCCAGCCCCCTATGAGGGGCCCCAAAGCGCTTTACAGCACCAGCCATCCACCCATTCACACACACATTCATACACCGGTGGCGGTAGGCTGCCATGCAAGGCGCCAGCCAGTCCCACCGGGAGCAACTCGGGGTTAAGTGTCTTGCCCAGGGACACAACGACACATGGTGTGGGAACTTGGGATTCGAACCTCCAACCTTCCGATCGGGGGTCGGCTGCCACTACCACTGTTCCACGGCTGCCCCTTTAAGATTCTTGTAGTTTTTTTTCCCCTTGAAGTTACAGTGATTTGGCAAGCCATTTGATGACTATATTTATCATCACTGTCTTCGTCAGTGGGACACAACAATGTCTGGTTGACTAGGTATCATCTTTTTGTCCACATGGATCCAGAAGTCTTATATGGACTAGGACTTATATTCTTAGACTTATATTCCAAAGACTTATATGGACAGATAAAAACAAAGAGCTCAGTGTCCCTTGCCTGGATGTGGGTTACTTGTGTCACACTCTGGATCCAGGCCTGGAGGAGGGGCTCATCATCAAGTACCTGGTGACCAAGTCTCAACCCATTGTTCATGGTTGGTCTTAGCCCAAACCAGCAACATTGTTTTACCTTCCTGTTGGCCCACCACCTGAAAGAGGGGCCATTTGAATCATGTATATGATACCATGGGCAGTGGCCAAAGGCGGGGGCCTTGGCACTCTGACCCTGGCTTACCAAAGCTGGTTCTTGGGACATGGAATGGGATCTCTCTGGAAGGTAAGGAACCTGAACTTGTGCGTGAGGTTGAATGGTACTGACTAGATATAGTTGGACACACCTCGACTCACAGCATAGGCTCCAGAACCAATTTCCTTGAGAGGGGCTAGACCTTATTCCACACTGGAGTTGCCCATGGTGAGAGGCACAGAGTTGGTATGGGTCAACTTTTAGTCCCTCGACTTGGCACCTGTATGTTGGAGTTTTCACAGATAGATTTGAGGGTAGCATTCTTGCAACTTCGGGTGTTGGGGACAGGCTCTGACTGTTGTTTGTGCCTAGATGTTGAATGGCAGTTTAGAGTATCTAGCCTTCTTAGAGTCCTTGGTGGGGGTGCTGGAAGGTGTGCCAGCTGGGGACTCCTTTATTCTGCTAAGGGCCTTCAATGTCCATGTGGGTAATGACAGTTTGACCTGAAGGGACATGATTGGGAGAAATGACCTCTCTGATCTGACCCCTGAGACTGTTGTTGGACTTCTATGCTAGTCATAGTTTGTCTATCACAAACACCCTGTTCGAACATAAGAGTGACCATAAGTGCATTTGGCACTAGGACGCCCTAGGCCATAGGTCACTGATTGACTTTGTAGTTGTGTCATCTGATTTGTGGCTGTTTGTTTTGGACACTTTGGTGGAGGGAGGAGCTGAGCTGTCAACTGATCACCAGCTGGTAGTGTGTTGGATCAAATGGCAGGGGAAGATGCCAGACAGACCCAGTAGACCCAAGCATGTAGTGAGGGTTTGCTAGGAATGCCTGGCAGAATAATCTGTCAGAAAGATCTTCAACTCACAGCTCCGGAAGAGCTTTAACTGCATCCCAGCTGAGGTGGGGGACATTGAGGGTGCATTCACACCAGCCCTGTTTAGTCTGCTTTAATTGAACTCTAGCCCATTTGCCTAGACAGCTTGGTTCGTTTGGGGAGGTGTGAATGTTCAATCGAACTCTGATATGGACCAAAAAAGCGAAGTCTGGTCTGCCTAAAAACCTAGGTCTCGGTTCAGTTGAAATTAACTCTGGCATGGTTTGAATGCAGTGTGAATGCAAGTAGACTAGAGACCACCCCAAAAGCAGGAAGTGGACTACAGTGCAGGGAAATTAAACGTGCATTTCTCTTACCTCATATGGAGCTGTAAGCCACCTTCCGTGAAAAACAATCCTCCATGGTCTTCTGCCTTTTCTTCTGCTCATGCTGAGTCCATTGTTGAAAAATGACAAAACAGAAATCCTAAAACCGCTACAATTTGACGCCACTCTGTTTTTGTTTTTATTTCTAGAAGAAGAAGAAGTGTCTTCTTCAGAGGTTTTTGTGTAGTATCCTTCAGTAGTTGTTGGTGCAGTGCCGCCACAGGCGAGGGGGGAGGGGGGAACAGGTTGGCTCAACTGACTCAGTGCAGTGTGACTTCAAACCGCACCATCTGAAATGTAAACAAATGTTTTGAATATTGGTCCCAAATCAAATCGAGTCTACTGGACTATCAAGTGTGAAAGCAACCTGAGTCTGAATGGACCATATTCTACGCATCAATTGCTGCGGTAGCTGCCTTGAACTGTGGCCACAAGGTTGTTGGTGCTTCTTGTGGTGGCCAGCCTCAAACTCAGTGGTGGACGCCCCAGGTTAAGGAGACTGTCAAGCTGAAGAAGGAGTCCTGTTGGGACTTGTTGGCTGGTGGAACTCTGGAGGCAGCTAAGGAATACATCAGGGCCAAGTGGTATGTCGTCTTGGCTGTTGCTGAGGCAAAAGCTTGGATGTGGTTGGAGTTCAGTGAGGCCTTGGATAGAGACTCTCAGTCAGCTCCAAGGAGATTCTGGTAAATCATCAGGCAGCTGAGGAGAGAAAAGCAGCACTTTACTACCAGTGTGTTCAGTGAAGGTGGGGTACTGTTGACTTCAACCGGTGATGTCGTCAGGAGGTGGCAGGAATACTTCATGGACGTTCTCAATCACACCAGCATGTCTTTCATGGAGGAAGCTGAATTGGGAGACTTCAGGGTTGGTCTGTCCATAACCATGGCTGAAGTCACTGAGGTAGTTCAAAAGCTCTCTTGTGGCAGGGCTCTGGAGATGGATAACATTCGCCCTCGTTTTCTTAAGGCTCTGTATGCTGTTAGGCTCTTCTGGTTGACATACCTTTGCAACATTGCATGGACATCAGGAGACGTGCCACTGGATTGGAAGACTAGGGTGCTGGTTCCCCTCTTCAAAAAGGAGGACTAGAGGGTGTGTTCCAATTATAGTGCTTGTAGCTTCCCTGGTAAGGTCCATTCAGGGGTACTGGAGAAGCATATCTGATTGTTGATTGAAACTCAGATCCAGGAGGAACAATGTAGATTCTGTCCTGGCCAGGGAATGCTGGATCAGCTCTTTACCCTCACCAAGGTCCTTGAGAGGTCATGGGAGTTTGCTCATCTAATCTACATGTGTTTTGTGGCTTGGAGAAGGGTTTTGCCCATGTCCTCAAAGTACACTGTGGGGAGTGCTTTGTGAGAATGGGATGTGGGGGGTTGCTATAGGCTATTCAGTCCCTATACAAGCGGTGCAAGAATTTGTTTTACATTTCAGGTAGTAAG
>JAVCKU010000052.1:14322097-14336447 GCA_032273985.1 Hypsolebias coamazonicus | reverse complement strand
ATATGTACATTTTCAATAATAATAATAATAATAATAATAATAATAATAATAATAATAATAATAATAATAATAATACCTAAAATATTATTCCTTGAATCTACAAAATATACAAAATTTAAAGTCATTTTTTGATTTGCGCTCATTTAAAAACATATGTGCAGATTTGGACCAGTCCTGGTTAAACTGGCCTCAGCAGGGGGGCTGAATGGGAGTAGTACATGTGATGGGGGAACGCCAGCAGTGAGCCGCTGCTCGGTGAGTTTGTACCGGGGCCCCCGCTCGTCTCTGAGGCCCCGCTCTCGTGGTAAAGTATGGGAACCCGCACAATCCTCTGCGCCGCCGCGTGGCTCATGTTGGCCGCCTCCAGCTCGGCGGCCAGCTGCCGCTTCCACTTGTTCCTCCGGTTCTGGAACCAGATCTTCACCTGCGTCTCGGTCAGGTGCAGGGACGCGGCCAGGCCCGCGCGCTCCGAGCTGCTCAGGTAGCGCTTAATGTCGAAGGTGGACTCCAACTGGAACACCTGGCTCCTGGAGAACACCGTGCGCGTCTTCTTCTTCCGGCAGGGCTTCTTGTCCGGGTCCAGGTCGTCCGCTTTTCTCCTCCAGTCCTCCTCCGGGTCGGTTTCTTTCTTGGACTCCTCCGCGTCGCTCTCATCCAGGGCCAGGTCGTCGTCGGCGCTTTCCTCTTTGGCATCTTGGTCACTTTTCTGGAGATTCGGGGAGCGCGTGTCCGGTGCCGGTGACTCTTCTCTCGGGTTGACCTTCTCAGATCCTATAACGACAGCCTCATGTTATAATGGATTCAAACCATAATTCAATTTAAAACATCAAATGTGCGTCTTAATCGCAAAATTATATTTTACGGTCATAATAAAAAAAAAAAACAACAACAATAGTGGCACAAATTACACACAATGGAGATGTAAAATTAAAACAAATGCACACGCACACACACAAAAAAAGATAAAATATTTGACCTGAGGTCCTAAAATGTGTCCCCAGCGCGTACGGGTACCACCAGGCGGACGCTCTCTCCAAATACTGCGCTGACAGTCCGATCCTGTGCGCGGGCAGCTCTAACCGAGGCAGAGACAAGTCACTGAGCCGAGAGAAGAAGCTGCCTTTAAAAACACCTTTGGACGAGCCCAGTGTGAGCTTTGGCTTCGTGGGTTTGTCTTCAATACTCAGCAGATTCTTAATGGAGAACGGCGAGTCCTTCGCGGGTTGGCGAGTCTCTTCAGATTCCGCCATCACCTTTCACTGTCCGATGATCATCCAGTCAGAATAAACTTATGAGGTAAGAGCACCTAAAACAGATGAGGTTCTGGAATAAGTTGTGAAAAGAGAAGAAAATCCCAGAGAATGTTGTGCGTAAAAGCGCTCCGATCCGTGCGTCAAACTGGCTCTGGCTTGGTGCAACAGAAATGCGCGCTCGGTCTCTGCTGTTGCGCAGGTACGAAAGCAAATGGGATTGGAGAGGGAAGCTGTGAGGGGTCGTGACGAGAACAGCCTCCAAAAGAAGAACGAGGCCGCGCAAGCGTTTTGGCTCTGAGCTCCGCGGCTACGCACCCAATTATCATCCAATTAAATTATCATCCAATTAAATTAAAGAGGAAAACGTCCCCCTTTTTTTCTCGAAAGAGGGGGGGAGAGGTGGGCGTGCACAAGCCACCATCACCTGTCATTAAATTTAATAAATGGTTCAGAGATTATCACACAAATGCGGATCCAAGTAAATTACGCACACATTTTACGCACCGATTTAAAGTACACACTTTTAATAAAAAGTCATTTTTTTTAGCTCAAGAAATGAGTCACGAATCGATCCAATGAATTTGAATTGAATCAAGTCGGATGCAGCTTGTGATTTATCTGCTGCCTTCAGAAGAACATGGATATTTACCTGCACCGAACCTCACTGACTGTATAACTTTATTAGCCAGGAAGTGCTTTGGGCAAAGCACAAATTGAATGTTTCCCATCATGTTAAAAAGCCTTTCAGATCAGCTTTGTACAAAAAAAACACAGAACCAGCAGGTGATGTAATGGTGGGATGAAATCTGTCTGTCAAATTGGATGAAGCAGATTGCATTTGTGTGCGTAATTAGCAGGTTTAGTTAAATTAGCTGATAAATTCCATTAGATAAAAACAGGAGAAAGTTGATTTTTCCCTGATAAGCCTAATTTAAATCAAAGAAATGTGCTTTATGTTTTCACTAAGCCACACAGACGTGTCCTTTTTCTGGTGTTTAAGAGGTGAACCATGAAAATAAACAATATTCGTTTTACAAGAATCATTTAAACCCAAGCTGAAGCAGATGCAGAGAACTAATCAAACGGATTGAATTTGTTCAACCTGCAAGCACGCAGCCATGTCCTTTCAGCTCATCAAGCCCTCTCCAAAACTAAAGGACAACACTGTGTTTTTGTGTAAAGCTACTTGAATCCTTGCATAATTAGAGGTCTCATAGCAATGTTAAAAATGGGAACTGGGAAAGAGTTTCGCTGAGCTGCATTTAGGCAAAGTGAGGAGAAAAAAAACCAAGTGTTTTTAGTTGATTATGCTAATTAAACCAAGAGGATCAGCAGCGGAAATCAACACTGGAACAGCAAACCTGGGTGACTTATTAATTCCAAGAGATTTTAGAAACACCCTGGACATATTTGTATAATAAAACACCAATTTCACGAATGCTAAAATCTGGGATTAAACCTTTCCTTCAACAAGTTTTTAAATTTTTTATGATGTAAAAGTGTTAGAGTTGTTTCTTTTTGCAGGATGTGTATAAATCACCTCATGGTCTTGATTCAAAGGCAGAAAACATTGACACACGATTAAGTTTTGTGTCTATTTCTAGTGAAAGTTAAGTCTTATGATTACAAGAGCAACTTTGATTGACATCAGGTTAAACGCTTACATTTTCTGCAGTCTATGTAGTTCTGTTACTAATAAACTCGTGCTTATACCAAGTATTTGTCAGATTTTCTGTTATAGCAGGTCAGAGGTCATAAAGGAAGAAGGTAAGCTTTTAATGCATACATGTATTTCCTTTAGGAACTCTGAGTGCATCCATAATTAAAATTAAGACTGCAAACACCTAATTTCTTAATAAACATTGTAGAGTACAATAAGTGTTTTAACATGTGTCTTATTTTGTCAAACAAACATCATGGCAATTTTTTTAAGTAGTCATGTCCCATATCTGTGTCTGTTAGCTCATCATTTAAACAATAGAGCTGATTTTAGACAGCTCCACTAAAACAGTGGAAACTTCATTAGCCTCAACTATAAAACTATCAATGAGTGAGTTATGCAAGGCGAGCTCTTTTCAGCATAATTAGATTAATATCAAATATCATTGGTGTCAGACTGTTCGTGGTAACTGACTTTTCATTGAGGCGCTGCAGTTACTCGGGGCAATGCTGCCATCTAGTGGAGCAGCTTGGTATTAACCGGTAAAGATACCAACATGTTTGCAAAAACTGTCATTTATTATGGTCAAACAAAGTATTCTTTATCTGTTGTGATGTGAAATCAGTCGTTGTACAGTATACTGCAAAGGGTGGACTGTTACAGTCCAGATGGTACAGTATCCTGCAATAACATGTCACAAATTTCTCATTATTAGCAAATCTCCTTCTGAAGGCACCGGATCACTCGCAGACTGTCCTAGTTCCAATCTTTAACACACCATTTTCCATACTGCAACATAAAAATCTGTGATTTTTACGTAACGGATCACCAGATGAACATAAATTCACAACAAATGTAGAAGTCAGGACGCAGTAAAGGCAATTTCTACCAACGTTTGAACAGGTAAAGAACAGAAACACACATACTCGGGCAACTTCAGCTCAAGAACTACTTTACAAAAGCACAAACCGTGAGGAGAAAAAAACAAAACAAAAGACAAAAGTGAGATCTATTTGCTCGTGGTTGGATGATTTCAGTGGTCGTACTCCTTATCGATGAGCTTGGCCATAGTGGAGAGCTGAATATTTGTCGTGCCCTCATAAATGGTTCCTGCATGAGAGGAGAACAAAAAGGCATCAGAATAAATTTCCACTGTACGAAACAAAGTCCATACTTTACGAGTCTAAAGATTTGACGTTCGTTTTGATGATCAATCTCCCTGAGGTGAAAGCAAAAGTGATATTTTATGGTAGCAGCTTCCTCGGTTGCACGTGTGTTGTCATAATGACACCGAGCAGCCACACAGAGACGTTCCCACCCCACTCTGGTCCAATCACAAACAGCTCCACCTGAACTTCCTGCAGTTGTGTCTGTGAGTGCAGTTTCTCCTGCGGCTACGTAACCTACATGTCGCGATGTCATTAGAAAAGAATGCTCACCGATTTTGCAGTCTCTGTAGTATTTCTCTATGGGGTAGTCTTTAGTGAAGCCCACTCCTCCCATCCATTCGATGCATTTAGATGTGGTCAGGGTTGCAACCTGATGAGACAAAAACATTTCGAGACACATAAAATACACTGATGGCAAACATCATTTTTAATACACATCCCCGGTGAATAAAGTGTACTTCTAAAGCAGCAGTTACTAAGAAACAACAAAATAAATCTCATAACACAACCCTATATAACTAATTCAAGGACGAGCACTATTTGTATTTTTTTTGAAGAAATGCACAACCAATTTTCATTCCAGAGTTTTAGACTAAGATCATCTTTTGTTGAAAAATCTTGCAGTTGTAATCCCTCGGGTCAAACCTTGCAAATATCATGAAAGGTGTCAAGCTCATTAATAAATCCACCCAGTGGTTTGTGAGATATTTTTGTTAACAGAGAAACAGTGTTGAATCCAAACAGTAAAGTTTGATGTAAAGATTTCCAACATGGATTATGTGATGGGAACAGCTCCATTACAATCCCACCAAACTTTAACTGACTGAATTTTATAGCTAGTTATATATATATTTTTTTTAAGGTTTATTTGGCTGCGGCAGCCATCTTGAATTGCATTGAAACACACAGACACAGGCAAAACTTTATCTTTCCCCTTCACATTTTGGCAACAGATGGTAATTATGAAAAGACGACGACAAGAAGCTGAAAGTGCATGCATAAAATTGAAAAAGTCTTGTTTTAAACTATAAATATATGAAACACAGTCATGTTAAAGACTCAGAAAGCTCACCTCAGATGTGAAGTATTTAGCCATGCAGGCCTCCTTAATGAACGGTCTGCCTGCTTCCTTCAGGCGAGCAGCGTTGTACGTCAGCAGTCGTGCCGCTTCAATCTGTGTCGCTACGTGGGCTATTTGATGCTGCATGCCCTACAAGAACAGAAATAGTGTCCAAACAAGTCAATAAACACAAAGCTGACCTCACAAATTAAGCACATATTTAAGTATTTAGCAGAAAGTTTGTTGAGGATCAGAACCTGAAAGTCGAAGATACGTTTTCCAAACTGTATCCTCTGCCTGGTGTAAGGAACGGTGTGGTCAAAGCAACCTTGTGCCAGTCCAATCATCTGCAACACAGTGACGGGTTTTTATCCACAACGTGATGAAGCTATTTACACAAAAATGTGTCACTGCATACCTGTGCTGCAATTCCAATCCTGCCCTCGTTCAGCATACCGATGGCGTACTTGTATCCATGACCGACTTCTCCCAAAATGTTTGTCTCTGGTACCTACAGAAAGCAGGAAAGTTAGTCAAACTAGAGAAATTGCATTTCCTGCGAAAATGCAGTGTGAGTGCTTATTGCTAAAGAACGTGCTGAAAACCAGCTGAAATTAGATAAAAACATGCTGAAATGCAGCTGAAATGGTAGAACAAGTCCAACTTAGCAGAAGAAAGCATAAAGAACTCATTTTTGCTGAATGTGGTTTAAATAAGCAGACATTTGCATTAAAAATAGTAAATTAGCTAAAAAAAGCTGAAATCCGCACAAAAAAAAATAGCTGAAAAGTAGCTGAAACGGCAGGAAGAAGCTTAAGCTACTAGAAGAAAGTGGAGAGAGCACGATTGTGCCCAGTTTGGCTGAAAGAAGCAGAAATTAGCATAAAAAGTGGAATTCATCTGAAAAAAGATGAATGTAGGAAAAAAAAAACAGCTGAAGAGAAGCTAAAAATAAAAAAGAAGCTTAAATTTAAAAGAAGGGTGTGGAGAGAGCTTTTTTTTTTTTTTTGGCTAAATTACACAGAAAAAAGTTGAAACGAGTGCCAAAAATGTAGAATTAGCTAAAAATGCTAACATTAGCATAAAAACAGCAATAAATAAATAAATAAATAAATAATATTAAAAAAATTTAAAAAAAAGAAAAAAGTAGCTGAAATAGCAGAACAAGCTGAAATTTCCAGAAATAAGTTAGAAGAACAAAAATGTTGTAGTTAGCAGAAAGAAGCTGAAAGAAGCACAAAACAGCTGAAAAAAAAAACCCCAGCTGAAATCAGCTGAAAAAAGTTTAAATCCGTACATGAAAGCTGAAAGAAGCTGAACTGGAACAAAATGTGAAAGGAGCATTAAAAGGTTGGGAACAGATCTAAAGGATGTAAAATGAGCTCAGTTCATTTCCTATGAGGAAAAAAATGGCAGAAAAGGCTAAATATTTCAAAAAGCTAAAGTTGCAAAAATACCAAAAGTCACAGCAGCCTTCTCCTGAATGAGCTGAACATTTTGATTTGTTGAAATAGCACAAAATTGTGGAATGAGAAAGATGCCGAAAAATATACAGAAGAAAAATGGATCACAACAGTGTGAACGCTTCATAAACAATGTGGCTGACATCAGGCCAGTGCAGCTACGACTGTCTGCTTTCACCTTGAGGTTGTCAAAGTTGATGGGGCAGGTGGAGGATGCACGTAGTCCAAGCTTGTTCTCCTTCTTGCAAATCTCAAGTCCCTCTGTATCCCGGTCCACAATGAAGCAGGTAATGCCTTTGTATCCCTGACAAACAAAAGAGGGAGAACATTGTTAGGATTCAGAATGGGTGAGCTCCAAACAAACAATTTGAATGATGAATGCTACTCACAGCAGAAGGATCCACGTTAGCCATGACGAGGAAAACCCCCGCATGCTCTGCGTTACTGATCCACATCTTGGATCCGTTGATTATGTAATAATCCTTGTGTTTTTCAGCGCGCGTCCTCAGAGAAAATGCATCACTGCCCGACTCTGCTTCAGAGAGGCAGAAGCTCCCACACTGTCACAACAAGTAGGACAGGGTTACGGTAAATTTAGTGCAACAGATAGAAGATATTTATACATGAGTGGTGCTGACGTCATCTTCACAAGCAGTAAGAAACTTCCAAAAAGTTGCTGTGCAAAATGTAAACAAAAATGTATGAATTAATTAAAAAGCAATGGCTTGTGAATACACGAAGCTTTATATTTATTAGCAAACTTGTACAGAGGTAAAATATTGGCTGGTGTTTAATTATTTCAATTAATGTTCTTAAATAAATGGGCAAAACAGTTTGTTTGTGACACTTTCTTAACGTAGCAAAAAGGCTTTCCAGTAGCTGAAAGTAGCAAAAGGCTAGCTAAATTTAGCAAAGGTCAAGGTAAAATCTACAGGAGCAAAATTCTAGCTACAACTAGAGGATGAAAAAGATTATTTAAAACTTGCAAAATGTGGCAAAGGGGTAGTTAAATTAATAACCGGCTAGCAAAAAGCTAAAAATGCCAAAAAGCTGGCTAAAAGCTAATAGTAGCATGCTAAAACAGATTTCGAAGACAACGTTTTTGATGGAGTTCAAGAACGTCAATGCATTCCTCTGGAAAAGATGTTTGCAATTAAAGTTAAATGTTCAGAAATATATAAAAGGTTCAAAGAATAAGTCGTGTTTTCTGAGCGAGCAAAACTTTTTGATTTGTGAACGGCTCAAAGAGCACAAGTCACGCAGAAGAAGTTTGATTGGGGGAAAACAAGTGAGAAAAATAAAAACAAGAAATCAGCAGTATAAATGTAGAATGACACAATTCAAAAATAGAGTTCACAGAATACTACACTTTTTTTTTTGTCATTTTGAATATTTGCAATCTTAGTTTTTGTTTGATTGTACATTTTTCTTATAGTCCAGCTGTTCGCCGTGTGTTAGCTCACTGTTCAAATCGGCTCACCATGTCGGTTGACAGTCGCTTCAGGTACTTCTCTTTCTGAGCTGCGGTTCCAAGTTTAGTGATCAGCACGTTGATGAGAGTGTTTTGGATGTCGACGAGCACCGCCACAGAGGGATCCACCTTCGCCAGCTCCTCGATCACCAGGATGGAGGAGAAAAACGAGGAGCCGGTGCCACCGTACTCTGGGTCAATTTCAATTCCCATGAGCTTGAAAAAAAAAAAAAAAACAAGAATGGAAGAATTATTTTAAAAAAATCTACAGTTTTATTTAAATGTAGGTGTTCGCAGAGATTTAAAGGCATTACATACGCCCTGCTCAAAGAGAGATTTAATGACTTCTTCATCCATGGCAGAGTCTTCATCCATCTTTGACACAAGGGGGGCGATGCGCTCCTGTGCATATTTCTTCACTGACAACAAACACCAGAAACATTAAGGTGGCAGACAGTTCTGTCTGCAGCTGCATGGCTTCAGGTTCCTGCTCACCTGCTTCCCTCATCATGCTCTCCTCCTCTGAATAGGTCTGAAGGGGAGGAAAGGAAGAAACTCCAGCAGCCTGGTGGGACTCCACAGCTGGGGCAGAGGTGGTCCTGCTCCTGGCTCCAGACTGGCAAGCCCTCCATGATGCTCGAGGGACCGGTGTAAGGTACTGGACAGCAAGAAGACTGAAACTCGTATGACTTTCAGGACAGATACTTACTCAGAACTTGGCTATGTCGTCTAATGACAAATGTGTTAATCCAAATCAAACAAGTTAGTGCTAGCAAACGTTAGCATAACGTCACGTTGTGACGCGTGAGTACGGTGAGCAGACAAAAAAGGGCAAGTTAAAAGGCAACACGCTGACAGTTCATAAGAAAACACGTGACATGACAGTATTAAAGTCTACAACATGCAGTCTCACCTTTGACACAGTCCTGACCAACCGCGCAGCCATGGTTTGTTATGAAATGATTATGGCTGGGATTATGCGACTCAAAGTTGCCAGATAGAAAGTGACGAACTGTCCCTTCAAATCGGATTTGGATGAACCTTCAGCGCGCAGGGAAAGGCAAAATCGTTTTCCTTCTGACAATATGCAGTTGTTCACGTGAATATATATTTTTTAATTGGTGTACGGAAATTCCTAAATTATTGCATTCCGGAGCTTTTTCACAAACTTTCGAAGACCCTGACGCTATCGTATAAATACCATAATAATCGTATATCTGGCAACGCTGTGCTTCCTTCAATTAAACTTGGAAATCCAAAGGCGAAAAATTATTGTTGTAAATATATGAAAATTGAAACATATGCTGATTGTGTAAAATAAATAAATAAACATATTGGATTAAAAATGAAACGTTAGCAATGGAGAATAGGTTACCGTACAAGCTATTAAATAGAAATTTGATTTATATTTTATAACGGTCGTTTTTCCGACGGTATCCAAAAGCAACAATTGCGTTTGCGTGAAGACGGAAGCAGAGTGACGTTCACAAGGTAACGGTTGTTCATAGAAAAAATAAAAGATTAGCCTTATTTATATATTGTTTTGACATGAATTTAAACGCTGGAATGGAAAAATGCTAACCTACGTTTTAACCAAGAGTTTTAAAGAAAAAAATACAATACACGTATCTAACAAACGTTAGCGTTGTTGCTAACAGCGATCCATCAGCTAGTTTACTGCTGGTTGCCTGCTGTGGCACGTATCAGCATCATACGTATTCGGATGTTTTCGTGTTTCACAGAGAATAAATAAAATGGAAGAGATAAAGAGCGAGCCTGTGGATTTCGTGAGGGAATTTCAGGAATACTTGACCCAGCAAACCCAGCATGTCAACATGATCTCGGGCTCTGTTTGTGGAGAAAAGGAGACAACAATGGAGCAGTTTCATGCTGGTGAGAACAACACTGCAGCGCACAGCGAAACTAGTCTTAGTTGAATACGATTTCAGATAATCCAGTAATTATTTCTGTGTGTGTGTTGCTAGTTATTCCAAGATGTGAGCAGAATGGTCTGGATCCCCCATCTGTGGAGGTGAGCCTGCCTGTGGAGGATGGGTCAGATGTGCAGATGATGGAAGACCTGGAAAGGACCTGCGATGGAAAATACAAATGCAGCTACTGTAGCTATGCCAACAAAGGCATGGCTCGTCTAATAGAGCACACCCGCATCCACACAGGTATGATACCAGAGGCTCATGTAATGAAGTCATTTGCAGTACATCAGCTACATTACATGCAGCACTCATAGCACACTGTGAAATATCACATCATGCTGATCTGTTTCTTGTTGCTGCTGACAAAAATCTGTTTCATGCTGCTGTGTTCATTCGTGCTCATCTGCTCATATAGACTCATGTTCGTGCTGCTGTTTGAAGTAATGTTTTTACGCTATTAGTGCCTAGTGTATATTTAGTTGATGTTTTTCTTGGTTCATTTCTTGGATGTTATTACTGCTTTTCTTTTAGTTTATTGTTGGATGTAACTGGGAACCTGTGTACATAATCTCGTTTCATCACATGTACCACATGTGGTGCGAATGACAATAAAGAATCTCTAACAAGCCCAATTTCCAAAATTTTGGGACTTTGTGTAAATAAAAAACTGAATACAGTAGTTTGCAAATCTCACAAACCCATATTTTATTTGTTGAAACTTGAAATTTGTACTTTTTTCAATAAAATAATTGTTAGTTACATCAACATATCTCAAAAAAGTTGGGGCAGGATCACATTTACCACTGCGAAGCATCCCCTCTTCTTTTAACAACCATTGACCTCTTCTGTAAACGTCTACAAACTGAGACCAGTTTGAGTTTTACTTGTCTGATGTAGGATTCTAACTGTTCAGCAGTCCCGGGTCTTCTCTGCTGGACTGGAGTATATGTTCTAAAACCTGTATAAACATTTATGCATTGATGATGCCTTTCCAGATGTGTAAGCTACACATCAGAGAAGCAGACGTTTGAACTAAGTGATGATAACAGGCTGGATGGTTCCTCTCCTTATTAGTATTGTGGATACAGTGTTTGCGTTTTCCCCAAAAAATACCAGTAATTTGAAATTGATTCGTCTGACCATGGAACAGTTTTTCACTTGAAGTGAAACAGACAAGTTGACAGCATATGGCTTATTCTTTGCATGACAGAGCTTTAACCTGCATTTGTGGCTGACATGGCAGACTGCGTTTACAGACAATGATTTGTGGAAGTGTTACTGAGCACAAGCCATGATTTCCAAAACAGAACAAAACTTGTTTTTAACGCAACACCGCTTGAGGGATCGTGGTCATGGCCTTGTTGTCATTGACCTTTGGCCATGTCTCTTGCACAGGTTTCTCCAGATTCTTAAAATATTTTATTTTCTCTTCAAAATGCATTTTTCATACTCAGTCCTCTTATACTTGTTGCACAATTTCATCCATCTGTTTCATATTCGTACCACCTACTTGTATATAGCCTTTTGTTGCCCCTCTTCTGAACTTTAAAAACATATTACTGTCATAAAATAAAACATAACCTTATATTTTTACATTGCACATTTTTTTTAGTTAAACATTTTATGTTTCATTGTACCAGTAAATAAAATATAAGGTTTTTGAGATTTGCTACACATTGCATTCAGTTTTTATGTATACCGGTACTTTACACAAGGGATACACGATATTATCAATATGGTATCAGTATCGGCTGATATTAGCGATCAAGTTAAATACTGGACATTCTATCAAAATAACTCACCAATATATTTGGTAGGAGGTCAACTTGACGAAGACCATGCAGAATAATGTATTTTAGTTCCACAGTAGAGAAAGTTATGTAGTCTCTGTAAGTAGGTTTAGGAAAAACAAATATTGGTATTGGTTATCAGCTAAATAAGTTTTAATATAGCGGCCAAAAATCCAATATTGTGCATTTCTACTTTATACAACATCCCAACTTTTCCCCATGTGGGGTTTATTGTCATCATGTCTGTTCATCCTTTCACAAAAGCATGCTTGGCAGAATCAAAAACAAATATATTACAGTAATACTAATACCACAAATATTTCTTCACCAGGTGAAAAACCTCATCGCTGCCAGCTTTGTCCATTTGCGTCTGCATATGAGCGCCACCTGGAAGCCCACATGCGCTCGCACACAGGAGAGAAGCCATACAAGTGTGATCTCTGCGCGTTCCGATGCAGCGACCGCAGCAACTTGTCCCACCACCGCCGCCGTCGCCACAAGCTTCTTCCCACGAGGGTGGTCCGCCCTCCCTTCTCTAACAAGAGAATGCTGAGCACTTTGCAGAAGAGGACAGGCTCGCTGGGCTTCGGTCGACGGCTCCTGATCAACATCAGTCCTCCCTCCTTGGTGTCGCCAAGGTCTGAATATATGAACGACCTCTCTAACAAGCTCCACCACTTAAACAGCGAGTATAAAAATCCTCCCAAAGTGGATGAGATTGAAAACCACAGCCAGAGTGCTAATGGTTTTAGAAACTCACTGGACCAGCTGTCCGCACTGGCTGGACAGCTGACCGGCCTTCACTCTGAATCAGAGACTCCTGCGTCACCTGACAGAGAGTCCGTAAAAGACGAGAAGCCCATCCTGATACAACACGTCTCCAGCGAACAGGTTGCAGTGTGCTCAAATGCATTTCAGACATCTCCACCAAAAAACGAGTCTCCCACTTCGGTTCACGAAAGCGGCAGTCCCGTTCCCGCATTTAGTTTGGAGAACAACACGAACACTTTTACTGGAAGCGTTAGCAACAGCCAGGCGAGCACGCCCACCCTGGCCCCGACGGCACCAGACCAACAGCTCCTACAGAAATGTCAGCACTGCGATATTCACTTTTCCGATAATATACTCTTTACTATCCACATGGGTTGTCATGGTTTTGAACATCCGTTCCAGTGCAACATCTGTGGTCATATGTGCATAGATAAATACAATTTTGCTTGTCATTTTGCCCGTGGACAACATAAAAAGTGACAATGTGCACTTTTAGTTTCAGACTTGTGTTCAGCTCCCTCATTAAAGTGGATGTTCTTTGCTGGTTATTATATTAGCAATAAATATCCAAGGACTGCTAAGGAAATATTTATTTCAAACTATTAAAGGCTGATTTCTCTGAGCTTGGCTTATAGACACACAATCTGTAGTTTTAATCAGTTTGGATTGTTTACTGACACTTTTTAAACACTTAATGAGAACTAAAAAAAAACTTATTTAGGAGCAAATGATTCACTTCATGCATTTTTAGACATTGGTTTGTTTTGCCGTTAGAAAATCAATGGTAATTATATGTGTTTATATACATTTATTAATTGGTTAGCAAAATATCTATAAAATAGTTTTTAGTAAAACTCCCTAAAGTAATCACTGGATCTACATCTATAACTGATAACATTTTGGTAATGACACAATATTCAAGATGGCCTCCACCAGCTGATTGGTCTTAGCCAACAGAAATGTCAACAATTCAATTTTACATTTATTGATATACAGTTTTATGTGGTAGTAGCTGAGCATTATTTCCAAAATGCACTTAAGGTACTATTTTTTTTTACAATTGCCGCCGACACTGTACCATTAAAATTATGTTAAAGCTTTTCATCCATTTTTCCTTTAATTTGCTGTGTTCAGTTTAACTTTGTTCAAAACACAGTTTGCAACCTCTTCCTGTCAATCATCTATTTTCTGTAGGCGCTTTTCTTTCCGGATCGTGGGGGAGCATGTCTCCAGCAGTCACTGTGCGAGATGCGGGACAAGTCTCCAGTCCATCACAGGGACACTTAGTCAAATCACCCATACACACACTCATGCACCTTGGTGTGTGCAGGATGTCTGTGATTTAATATTTAAAATTTAATGACTAATAAATCCCAAGAACTTCACAAAGTTGTTTACGCAGGTCCAGTATTTTAATTGGTAGGACTTGTATTATTATTATTTTTTAATGTTAAATTAGACAGTTCTCTGTGAGAAACTTTAGTGGGACATTCAGAGACAAACGAGCTTATCACAACTCGTGAATCTTGATAACGGTTTTAATATCGACTTCATTTATATGCTAGTTTTACTTCTTTTGATTTTTTTTTCCCTTTTCAGGAGTCGCCACAGCGAGTCATCCTCCATCTCACTCTGTCCTCACTCCAACTACCTCAATGTCCTCTCAAACTACATCCATGCATCTCCTTGTTTTTTTGTTTCTTGGCAGCTGCATTTCTATCATCCTTCTACCAATATACCCACTGTCCCTCCTCTGGACATGTCCAAACCATCTCAGTC
>JAVCKU010000052.1:14287662-14298006 GCA_032273985.1 Hypsolebias coamazonicus | reverse complement strand
TATGATTATCAATAGAAGTTTGATCACTCACAATAGGATGGAGAAGTTAATATTCTCAATATTATCACAAAACTTTAATATTGCTTCTGCAATACTGTATTTAGATAATTATAATATTGAGTCTTGCAGATTTATGTGGATTGACTGTTCATTGTCTTCCTCACTTCTTCTATATGATCTCAGGAGGGTGTTTATTTTCTGTTAAGTTGTTCAGGGTGTCAAACCTCCAATAAAATCAATTTACCCATAGAAGGTACATTAGGAGTTTTGAGAATGGATTGAATCTTTAAAGAAAAGTTCACATTTATTGTCAGAAATGCATCATGACATCTCAGGAGATATTCCAGTCCAAACTTGTACACTCACTCTGTGTGCCACTTGTACTACAAGTCAAACATTGTGTTTAAAGGGAATTCCATTAGAAGTAACCTCAGCATGGAAGGAGGTTGTAACCACAGGGCAAGTTTTACAGAGGGACAGAATTAGTCATATTTCAAAGACCCACCCAAAATACAACAATAGAGCTAGATTTATAGATTTTATACAACCGGTACTTAACATTTGATCTTTCACTGTTTTTCTTGGTTATTTTTTGGATGAAGTATTCTAATCCAAGACGATGATGTTCTGCGGAGAATGTAACACATCTTTAACAGAATTTAGCTTAAAAGTTGGATAAAAATGAAAAGTACTGGTAGTTAAAAGACGCTTCATGCAAGACAAATTTATTTATTTATTTATTTTTTCTTCTTTCGGATATTTCCTTCTTCAGGGGTCGCCACAAAAAACTATTTGCATGAAAACTTTGCAATTGTTTTAATGCGGGATTCCCTTCATGACACAACCACAGACCACCGAGCTACCACAGTCCTCTGTGTGGAGCAGAGAGCTGCGATCTGGGGTGCCCGGGGGAGCAGATGGTGGGGGTTAAGGGCCTTGCTCAAGGGCCCAGATTGGGGCAAATGAGGGTGGAGATAGGTGTGGGTGTTTCACCTTTTCCCACCCACATTTTGATGTTGGTCTGGGGAGTTGAACCGGCAACCTTCCAATCACAGGCCTACCTTCTCTATCCTCTGCACCACCACGCTCCCATTTGTCTAGCATGGGGGTCTGCAATCTGTGGCTCTGGGGCCATATGTGGCCCTTTAGTCCCTCATCTGCGGCTCTTTGAAGCTTTGACCAAAACATACAGTAAATTTTTTGTTTTGGTTTTTAAACCCACAACAAAAAAGGCTAGTTTGGGCTGTTTTTTGTAAAATTTCTGCAAACGTTTGAACAACACTACTATTTTTTGCTTTATTACTTCAAAGTGGGATATTTACCGTATTTTCCAGCGTATAAGTTGCTCCAGAGTATAAGTAGCGTCAGTCAATAAAAAAATCACGAAGTGGAAAAAAACATATACAAGTCGCATTTATTATGCGTCACCTCTTATCCGTCACGTTTATTGTGCGTTTATTTAATGGTCAAAACAGCTTCATTTCATCTGGGCAGCGCCATCCATCCATCGTGGCCAGATCCACTAGCTCTCCAGCGTTCCTCCACCTGCACCAGCTGAGTGAAGCGAGCACGCACTGGAGGACTTGCTATTGCAGTTCTTCGAAATTTAAAGGGTCAGTCAAAAATTGTGTTATGAAAATGAAAAAAATATATATATAAGTCGCTTCTGTATATAAGTCGCAGGACTGACAAATCTATGAAAAAAAAACAAACTGCGACTTATATGCCAGAAAATACGGTAATTCCTCCTCACATAAAAGGCCACAGGCCTGCAGAATTCAGTGTTTTTGTTTTCATCTAATGGTAGAAACTAGAAGTTTTTACTTCTTTACATCATAGACTTACTTTTTGTCCCAAAATGTAAAAAATATAAATAAATGTTGAAATTCATTATTGATTATTGGTTTTAAAATGTCAACCCTCACTGCACAGAAAAGCCCCCTCTTGCCTCAAAGTGGCCCATGGACCACCAGTTGATAGTCACAGTTGTAGCAGGTTTCGTGGCTCTTGGCTCTTTTTTAATTTAATGAGTGAAGGGCCAGAAATGGCTCTTTGATCTTGCAGACCTCTGGTTTAGCATCATATTTAGCTGGCTAATATTTAGAGCCATCCAAATAACGTGGCTGATTTTAGAAGAGTTCAATATTTGACAGATTTTAAGAACATTTACCAAACATGTTTTTGCTTTTGCTCATAAAATTACTTAGAACTTTCCTGTATCGCTAATGTAACTGGTTTAAAACTGAAGGACGTGAGCTCTCGCTGATCGCACGTCCTTCTGCATAACATTGGCATACCAAACGGCAGGTGATATGCGTTCTTTCATATTTATGTGATTTTGTTTCAACAATAAATTTGAACTAGTTTATGAGGGGTGGTATTTATGAGAAAGTCACATTGTTTATTTTTTACTTTCTATTTTCCAAGTTGAATGAGAGTAACAGTGCAATTAAAGGCAATTTATTTTATTTATTTTTTTTTTTTTTTTACTTTGTTACTCTCCTGTGCCACGTTGAGCTGAAATGATTTTAAGTGTCAGAGAAAAATACACATGAATGGCACGGAGTGACGGGCTGGGCACCCTCATTGAATATTCATCTCAGCACGTACTCCTTATGAATAACTGAAGAGCTGTTGATGGACAGTGTCAGTCTAGTCCATCCCTTCCTCTGTAACCCAACCTGGGCTGTTTTTACACTTATAGGCACAAAAATGATTCATATTTACACAATCACACATTTATGGTCTCTCAAGCAGGCTATTTTAGGACCCAGACCCCAATACGAACAAGGATGCAATATTCAAATCTTCAACTCCTTAGCTACTTTTCCTGGGGTCTGTAGCTCTGGTTTCACTCCTGCTTGGTTGCTCTTTCAGTCTGGTGTCATGTGCAGGCTCATATGAAGTTGTACAGATAGTTAACTCACGTCTTCTGTTGATTTACCTTTATTGCCTCAGCTATATCTGCTGTTCTGACCACGTCATCTGGCTTCGTTTAATGCACCCTTAGGGGCTGTTTATGATGTCAGCCAGGCCATTACTTACGACTGTGTTTAGTCAGGCTTCCTTTGCCATAATATAAATGTCTTTTTGTCCTGGGCACACACGCCCCCTTTTATTTTGAACACTTGTTCATTTACATCTCTTTCTGGAAAGATGCTTAATCATTTTTTTTTTGCTTGACTGTGCAACCTTGATAATACGTCTCAGTGACTGATCATTGTGAAATTTTGGAGCTGCTATGGGTGTAAATATAGGTAGTTTTTTTTTTTTTTTTTGTATGATAAAAGTTAAGTCATAATGAATTTATGTGTTTTACTATGTCTCAAAAGTTTCATAACCAGTTAGATGAACGTCTTCAACTAATCAGTTTGAATAACTAATAATGTTGAGTTTTATGGCCCAACAAGAAACATAAACATATTTTCTGCTCTCTCCAAGGGCCTGGAGCCTGATGCTGTTGAACATCTGTTTGGCTCCCTGCTGCCAAACATGGTGAAATTAGCACTGAGAGTGTCTGAGCTCTGCACCAAGGTAACTCCAGCAGCTCACTAACGGACCCTCTGGATCACTGCGGCAAGTTGGTCCCAAAAGCCACAACGCAACAAATAATTTAGAGAAATTCTTGAGAAGTTTGAGGCCAGGATACAAATGAAACCCGTGTTAGTTTATCTGAAGGTCAAAAAATGCTTTCAGGCATCTGTTTGTTTTGAATTCAGATCTTGACGGCCATTGTTTTAGCAGCCAATAAAACGGCCCATTAAAACAGTTTCCTTGGAATAATTTGGCCCAGCATTTAATTACAAAATTTAGATTTTACATCTGTTCGTCTTTTTCATGTTTTAGTTTAATTAAACACTTCAATTAGAAACTATTTAAGTATTTTGGTTATGACCCTTAGGGGTGTTTTATCACTTTGTAATAATGTGACAAACTCAGCTTTGCCATTCAATTATTGAATGATCAGATGTGTTAATTTATAAACCTATGATCTGTATTACGCAAACTTAAATTGCCCGTTATCACCGCTCATTAAAGTAGCACGAAGCAGTTCTAAACTACTCCATCATTGCAGGTTTTGTCATTGTTTGTTAAGCAAACAAAGCAAATTGTTTTGCCCTTCTTCAGTTGTACCTTTGTTTCTCCTCCAGCCGATACCCCTCCTGAAGAGAGGCATGAACCACTCCATCACCATGTCTCAGGAGCAGGTGGCTTGTCTGCTTGCCAACGCCTTCTTTTGCACCTTTCCCACACAGACGGAGCCCTACACCTACCCAGACATCAACTTTTTCAGGTATTGTGTGGATGAGGGGCTCTGACTCATGGTGTTAGAGGATACACAGTCACGTTGTAAATAAAGATGCAGTGACAACTAGCTCCGTCTCAATGCGTGGGCACCACTGTATATTTTTTTACTAGTTGGTTTATCCTCTGTCTGGACGTTAAATCATCCAACCTTTACTTGGGTTACATCTCGTCTGGCCCCTTCTGGCAGTGATTTTTATTTATTTACTGCTCCTTTCTAAAGCCATGAGATGCAATGACGCTGTTGCAAAAACCAATCTATGAGCCGAGCTCTGCAGCATATATGTAACTTTGTTGTCACGCAGGAGACGACAGCAAATGCACTCACCAGAAGCTTCTAAAAATGTCAAACGTATCGCAGGGTAATGGTGCAGCAACAAACAAACAAACAAACAAACAAAAATAGGATTGCCTGTTTTCATTTGCAGAGATACTGGAAATAAATGAATGCTTTCACAAAACACCACAAAAATGTAAATGCTCTAATCTTCTTTAAAAATTGTTTAATTCATTTACAGTATTTTAATAAATTCTCTGAATGTAACTTGCATGTATGGAAATACATAATTAATGTAGCCTTTTTTTCAGTGACATGCATTTTAAACTAACAGAGAACTTATGTAAAGAGGCAAACCTTCAATGTTTGTGTGAGATTTAAAAAAGGAGCAACAACGACTTATTTTAATTATATATTTATTTACCCTTTATTTATACAGGTAGTCTCATTGAGTCACGAGGGCTCATTTTTAAGAGCGACCTGTTTTTGGGAGCAGATGTGGGGGTTAAACGCCTTGCTCAAGGGCCCAGAGTGGGGCAAATGAGGGTGGAGGCAGGTGCGGGTGTTTCACCTTTTCCACCCACGATTTGATGTTGTCAGTCCGAGGAGTTGAACCTGCGACTTTCTGATCACAGGCACATCTTCTCTAACCGCTGCGCCACCACTCCCCTATTATAAGTATTATAAGAGAAATGAACCAGCTGCTGTTTAAATGTGCATATTTCCCATGACATGTGGTATTGAACATATCTGGAGTGCAGAAACATATTATGATGCATTTGCATGGAAATAGAGGCATACATAATCAATGTTTGAGTTTGACGCCATATTTCTTTTGATGGCTTTATGATCAGTCATCCCATTTCCCCTCTTAGCTTTTTTCTGACAACTAAAATGGGATGAACCTGCCTAAATAAAGGTTGAATGGGGAAAAAAAGTCAGTCCGATAGTTCCTCCTGTTTCGTTTTGTTTGTTTTTCTTTTCCTGTCTTTGTCAAATTTGTTTTCCATATGTTTATCAAAGGCAGCAACACACATTGAAAATGGAGCAGGACTGTGAAGCCAGTTGCGATTCTGGTGAGATGTTGCCAAGCTTGAAACCAAAGTTGTTACTAGGGCATCGTGATATTATTGGCATGGTATCGGCCAATATTAGCAATACAGTTAAATATCGGAAATCGGCCATTCCATCAAAATAACTCACCAATATAAAAGGCTTCTGTTTTAAGTTCTATTTTAATTTAAGAAACTGTCAAGTATATCTATTAATGCACTACTACTTATGTGCTTTTCACTTGTCGCTTGTGAACAGATTGAGTTTAGATTTGTGAAAATGTATGAATTTGCACTGTTCGAGTGTTGTTGTGTTATAGAGAGAGTAAATGCCATGAATAAATTTGACATTAAACATAAAGTAGTTTAATTCCAGAGCAGAGAAAGCTATGTAGTCTCTGTAAGTAAGTCTAGGAAAAATAAGTAAATAAATTGGTATCGGTCATCGGCCAAATAAGTTTTAACATATTGGCATATCGGATATCGGCCAAAATTCAATATTGTGTATCTCTAGTTGTGACGTGTGTGTTCTTTCTGCCCGTGGATGCAGCGGGATAGTTTCAGGGCTGAGAATGCATGTAATAAATGTCAATAAGAAGAGTATCTTTTTAAAGTTCACATTTAACTGTTTTGGACACCATTTTCTTATTGCTGTAACACAAGATTTTTTTCTAGTCATACATTTATGTTTTTTTTTTTGGTTCTACTCAAAGCATTGCCACTTGCAGACCGCAGGGTAATCTTTCTGCCCCTGCAAACCATCAATGTAAAGATGTCAGTAAGGGTGGTGCAATGTAGAATCTGTCTGCAGATCTCTGCTCAGTCATGTCCCCCTGATATCTGCTGGAATCACAATTTAATTACCTAAATGGAAGAGGAAATTGGCTAAACACCAACTCAGCTGGCTGCTTTTGACAACAGAGAATGCCCTTGGCATTTTTATGTTTTTTATTTTTTTTTTTAAGCAGAGGCAATGAAAGAGTTCAATCCCAACAGAATGTATTTAAGTTTCTCAAAATGCTGGTAATTTAGATTTTTAGGTCATAATCTTAATTTCATCTCACTGTTTTATTAAAATTGTTTGTCTGTGCTAATGACACGAAAACCCAACATTTAAGCCAAGCACAGTCACTTGTACTTGTAGCTTTCCCTGCATTTGCAGAATGCATGTTGTTATCAAACTGTATTTAAAATCTTTTTTTTTTCTAAACTAAATTGCATTTTGTTACCAAAAGGCTGCTCTCACTAGTGGCCAGCTCAAGTCAAAATCTTTTCCCCTGGGATTACAAGAGACATGATTGTTTCTTGGGGCCACTTTGACAACAAAAAGAGAAAAGGGAGCTCTGAGTTGTCTTGAGTGAATGAGAATCCCAGCCTTTGAAGGGCTCTAAGTGCACCAAGCTTTTGTCGTTATGTCATTTCCTTCCTGCAAATTTTCTTTTTTCTTTCTTTTGACTGACATGTGAGGTGAGCTGTGTGGCTCTTTATAGAGTTAGATTAAGAAGTAGATGCTCAAGGTGCATTCGTCTGTGCACTGTATCACTCGATGCAGCTTTGTAAGCATGAATGTGTGCTTAGACTTTTTGCCTCCCGAGGATACTGTTATTTTAAAGGGACGCTAGGCTTTTTAATGATATTCTCTTCCCTTTTTGTCTGAGTGCTGGTGCAGGAATGTTGCCCTGTGATGGCCAGCCTGGGGCAACTACGTTGTCGCAACAGCAAGGGAGCTTCTACATAATCGGCTAGTGACTGAAAAGGAAGCTGAGTGAGAGCTGCACTAATTCATATCAAAAGTTAAAGCTTGACTGAGCTCACATGGCTAAAATGGAGGTCATGTGTTGGTACAGCACTGGTTCTGCAGTTAGTCCTGGTTTTAGTTTGTGGAGTTGGTGGTAGGGTGGGATGCAATATCACGCATGCCTTTTTATTTCAAGAATAACTAATATTTCATGTGTCAACAATAATTTCATTAAATCATTTTGTCTTCGCGTTCAGGTTGTTTAAGGGATCCTTTTCAAATAAAGTGGAAAAGCTGAAAACGCTGATGAGCTATTTTAAAAGTGTCACTCAACAGAGTAAGTAGCCATAATAATTTTTTTTAGAAATAAAAACAGTAGTGCAGTTTATCTGTTCTGTAATATACACATGCAAGACAATCAGACTTGTCTTGTTGTTTTGCAGTGCCCACTGGACTTGTGACATTCAGCCGAAGAAAACTGGATAAACCGCCCAACTGGAGGAGGTCTGATGCTTTTATTAATATAGTGAAGAAGCTTGTTATTACATAAAAAAAGATATTCAACAATATTAAATCCATTGGGGGTGGCCAGTACTGCTTTCCCATCTTCCTGAGGTTGCAGGTTTGAGCCCAGGTTGCAACAGGAAGTGTGTCTTGCGTTAAATAATATCTAAACATTTCATGCGCATTTGCTCATTGTGGCGGCCCCTCAAGGGTGGAGAAGCTGAAAGAAGAACATCGTATTAGATCAATTAGCTTCATTTTTTTTTTTATTGATCTGAGGTTTTGAGCTTACGCATAGTGGATAACTGAAAAATATTATTTGTTTCAGCTCGAGGACGTTGCTCACGAAGCTCCACATTACATGCAAGGGGACCATTGAGGATGATGGTTATGGAATGCTTCAGGTAAGATGAAGAAAGCTTCTAGGATTGTACAGTTATTGAAAGTGTGAGTTGAAGTAATTTGAATTTGCATTATTTTGCGTAAAGAAGGTGTTAGTCCTCACTATGCCGTAGGCCTGTTGCGATAAACAATAAATCAATTAATCGCATGATAAATGAAAATTATCAACCTCATTTTCATTTATCGGCTTTATCATTTCTTCGTGTCTCTTTCAACTGAAGACACTGGCTCAACCCCGGTGCTCTTCACTGACCCCTTCCTTTCTCTTTTTTCTTTAAAAATCTGTTTTAACAGTCCAAAATTGTGTTTTTGGATAGATAAAAGCAGCTAAGCTGCTAAGCTATACGAGCTAAGATAAAAGGCCGACCTCAGGGGGGAAAAGCCTCAATCTTGTCGAAGCTGCAAAATGTATGGTTGAAACCCGTGCCTTCGTGTAAAAGTGTTTCTCTACAAAAAGAAGCTGAAAATTTGTTTACTGATTTTTTTAATTAAAAAGCTTTGTGTGAAAAATGCTGTGCTAAAGAACTCAAACCACACCGAGCGTCCGCCATTCTGAGGAAAAAATGGGAGGAGAGACAGCCCATGTCATGTCAAGGGGCCTCCCTCCCATTTTTCTTAAAGATACATGCTGCAATCTCCCTCACTATCCATCCTTCAGTTCAAACTGTCTTTTTCTGTCATCCGGTGGTCAAAGAAAGGTACTACACTCAAAACAAATTAACCAACATTTCTTCTTAAATTTGACAATAACTACTAATTATTGTCAAATTTCAAACAATATTATCGTTTATCGCAATCATTTCTGAGACAATTAATCGCCCAGAAAATTTGTTATCGTGACAGGCCTAAAAATTCCCTCTGTTAAAGGATGGTTCCTGCTGTAATGCAACATGTAATATGCAAGCATGTTCTTCATGTTAAAGGCACTCGTGAATAAATGTGCACCAAGGCTTACTCTACATACACTGCACATCCATTGTTGTCTTTTTGAAACGATTCTTCCAGTTAATACAGAGCAAAGCAATCAAAAGCATCTAAATCACTTTACCAAGTGGCTTATGGTAATGAAAAAAGAGAAGATTGCATTTTATTGAACATCACCCACATTCACAGGCCATTTTGCTCAACAGTCTTCTCCCTGTTCTCTCTCTCCAGCAGGTAAGACCCATTACATTAATGTTGTCTATTGTGTGCTAACTGTGGGCCCTTTGCCAGACTGTTACAAATGAATTAGCTGGGCTCACTGCCCGTGTTGTAAAGCTGGACTGTTAAAGGTTAAAAGACCGGACCTTATAACACACACACACCGAATTTGGACTCCAGATTTCTTAGTGCGACATGACATGCAATGAATTTTCTACTACTGTTTGAAAGCCTCTGCTCAGTATTGAAGCTCAGCAAAGTTCAACAGCTGTAGTGTGTGTCTAAGTACACCAACCTCTCATATCTTTCTGCTTAGCCTTGAACAACTGTTTTATTTGTTCATTTACATTGGGTCCCCTTTTACAATTGCCTTGCCCTTTGTACAGAGAACAAGTCTACAGCTGCATATTTAATGGTGCCATTGCAAAAACATTAAAGCGACCTTATTACTACCCTGTTGACGATCTCAATGATCAGCTTTGAAATAAACGTGAAAATTATACCTCAAAATGTGCAGCTCACTGGGGAATAGTGTGACATGACTTTTGGCAGTGGTACGTCATACAATGTCAGAGTCAGAATCAGAGTCAGAAAATATTTATTGTCATTCGCACCACATGTGGTACAAGTGATGAAACGAAATTATGTACACAGGGTCCCAGTTACATCCAACAATAAAATGTCAACGAAAAACAGTAATAACATCTAAGATATGAACTAAGAAAAACATCAACTAAAAATACACTAAGCATTAATATCATAGAAAACATTACTCAAAACAGCAGCACAAACATGAGTCTGTTATGAGCATATGAGCACGAATGAACACAGCAGCATGAAACAGATTTTTTTTGTCAGCAGCAACATGAAACAGATCAGCAGCAACATGAAACAGATCAGCAGCAACATGAAACAGATCAGCA
>JAVCKU010000052.1:14257641-14269884 GCA_032273985.1 Hypsolebias coamazonicus | reverse complement strand
GTCTAAAAATATGGGAAAAAATCCATAAATATGTCGCTTCGCCCTATAAGTCGCAGGGCATGCAAATTAGGAAAAAACTATGACTTATAGGCCGGAAAATACGGTGATTCTAAACTCAACAGGTAACCAATGAAGAGAAGATAAAACTGGTGTAATATGAGATATTCTACTAGTTCCTATTATAAGCCTCACAGCAGTATTCTGGACCAGACGAGCGACAGCAGATTTGTTAAAACAAATAAAAAGGGAATTGCACTAATCTAAACTAGAATAAATAAAAGCATGTAGGTCAGGTATGGATAACATTACCCTCAATTTAGAAATATTTCTCAAACAATAAAAGCAACTTTTTACCAGAAGTCTTGAATGTTTGTCCAAAGACATTGACTGGTCACACAGAAGAACACCAAGGTTTCTGAGATTCGTCTGAGAAGAGGAGCCCAGACAACTGAGGTGTTGCTTGACCCAAGGAACTTTCTGTTCAGGAGCAATGATCAGGGATTCAGTCTTGCTAGAATTTAACTGAAGGCAGTTGTTGGTTAGCCAGGCCTTAATATGGGAAACACAATTTACTAATTCGGCTAACTTATGTAATTCTAAATCATAAAAGGAGTTGAATGTCATTAGCATACAAATGGTACGACACATTATTGAAGCTAAACTTTCCAAGTGGACTGATGTCTAAAAGGAACAAAATGGGACCTAACACTGAACCCTGAGGAACACCATACAATAACAGAGTATAGTATGTTATTTGCAAACATGGAAAAGGTTCTTTTTCTCAGATAGGAAGAAAACCACTTATCAGTAAAGGCTAAGCTGCCTTAAAATGCAGGATTCTGCTGGACACGGTTCTTCAAACCATCGGCACATTGAATAATTTTTCAGATAAACCCTAATTTTTCAGGCAGTATGTTTGCCTAATGTCAGTTTTAAACATCGGCCTCTCCTTATGGTTCACAGATGAACTGCTGCGTCTGTCTTTGAACTTGGCATGATCTAAATGTTCCACCGCTTCCTCTGTGCCCTGTGTGGCGCTTCAACATCAGCGCAGCCATAACTGTTGGACGGAAACCGTGTCTCTCCTCCAGCTCGACACATGCTGAGATGGTTCCTTTTCTCCAGAAACCTGCTTGCATCGTCCTTTATTCGAGGCTAAATAGCCTGCAGTCAGTTTCTCTTTAAAGAAGAGGCTGCTCTATGGAGGAAGTGGAAGCAATACATAAACCCATGACAACAGCAATTATTCATTAGTGACAGCTTTTTGTGCCCATTTTAGTGTAAATGTTTCTACTGCGATTGATCCAAATAGCAAAATCCATTTTATGTGAAAGCTGCAGCTTTTAACCAAATCTACTGCTTGCTTTGTAAGGTCAAGGATTGAGTGAGTGAAGTTATTTTTGCTGCCGTTATTACACTGACAGTCTGTCACGCGAGCGTTTTGTGATTGATACTGAATCAGCTTGAATGAAAGATGAAGCAAGGCTGTTTCATCCTGCACACAGTAGCAGCCTGTTTAGCAAGGCAGGTTGGATGAAAAACAAACTACAGGGACAATAATATTCAGAAAATTTAGATGATATAAATTTAAAATATTTCCTAAAGCCCTTTAAAACATTTTCTGACAAACAGTCCCATCTTGAGCCACTGGAAAACTTTAATAAAACCCATAGGCAGTAATCATAGGTGTGCATTCACAATTGATAAACCTTTGGACTTAAGATGGCCACCACTGCATACTGACTTCAGCTAACACAAAACTCACAACAACTCGGTCTGTTTTACAGATATTGCGCTCAGATTTGATGTGAAAGTAGTTGGGAATCATCCCCATCTCACACGTTGACCATTGACAGCTCAAATCTTTGATAAAACTTCTGCATTCAAGGTGGCGGGTGATATGCATTCCCTACAGGAATTTCATTTAGTAACTGAAAAATGTTTGCATCCATTCACAAATATATTATTCCATGGCCATTAATGCTATTTTAGTTAGCCAAAAGTAACATTGTGTAAGAATATTCCTTTATTTTATTTGTAACGTAGCTAAAGTTTAGAAGTATATAGCATTTACAACATAATACAGATTTTAAGCACTTTAAAAACCACAATGATTTACTTAATAAATGCACTTTAATGGTAAACTCAGCAGAATTTCAAAAATAGTTTTGCTGCCTCGGTGCTCCGGGAGTGCGCAGAGGGAGGAAATCAGGAAGGAGGAACACGGCTTGTTTCTTCGAAATTTCACAAGTACCTAAACAATTATTTCTTTATTAGATTGAAATTATAGCAAAGGTGTGTCTCAGTCTAACGTTTGCTTAAAAAAATGCACTATAATGGGCAAATTAGCTGCATATCGCCAGGGTGTTGCAGCTGGTTTGACTTACTCCAAGCAGCGAGCAGAATGAAGGTGGGGAGACTATGGCAAGCCGATTACTGTATATCATTGAAAGTTGATGAAGATTCTCAGTCATCCAGGACATGGTAAATTCAAAGAAGTTCAAGACAAAAACAATGAAGTATAAAGTATAATAAATAAAGTCCAGTTGTTTTTGTCTTGAAAGTTTTTGAATTTGTCATTTTAGCCAAATTTACCTATTACATGATACAACATCATGCCATACTGCTACTACTCCTATGCTGCCATCAAGTATCTGAAAATGGTAACTGCTTAAAAATTTTCAGTCAGAATGAATGAAAATGGTTATATCTCAGCCAAAAATTGGTTTATATATATATGGGGGGGACTCCATAAATATGTTGCTTCAGTCTATAAATCGCAGGGCATGCAAATTATGCAAAAAAGTATGACATATAAGGCGGAAAATACGGTGTGTTTGTTTCCTCCGTGATACTTTTTTTGACTGATATACTCCGGAACGACTTATACGCCGGAAAATACGGTAATGTTTTAATGAGAGGTGCTGTGAGCTTCATTATGCAGCTCTTTAAGCAAACAATAGACTGAAACACACATTTACTGTAATTCTGAGCAAACAAACAATTGTTTTTTTAAGTGTTAATCTTATTAAAGTCTTGTGAAAGTCCTCCCTTGCATGCTCCCATGGCAGCCATTTGGCAGCCCATGGATTTTTGGTACAACACCGGCCCACATTTCCGGGTTGTCAGCGGTGATGCGTAACAAACATGATACATCATCGGTGTCGTTTAATAGATGTGATGTATATGGCAAAGCGATGCATTTCTGGATTCTTCCACTTTATTAGACAAATATGGACTGATGTGACTTATAGGGCGGAAAATATGGTAGTACTTAAATACCATAGTATCTTTTGACCTCCTTTTAGTGCATAATTGCTGATTTATACTCTACATGCAGACTCTGGGGTCCAGAATGTGAGTTTGAATGTGCACACATCATACTTCAATATATAAAACCATGTTTAGAGACAAACAAAGAAATAAATCGGCAGTTCTGATTAAAGCCTGTATGTTGATCTCAAATAAGTGCACATAAATTAAAGTATGACTTCTGATTTCACCTAAACACCTAATAAAAATTAAGCTCAACAAGTTGACAAGTGTATAATTACAGTAATTGGTGGTTTAATGCCAAAATATGTATATTTTTGATTAGTTTGTCATATTTTCCCCATCTCCTCATGCCTTTAATTGCACACTTGTTGCTCCTGTGTAGATAACACCAGCTGTTCTGCACACAGACCCATCAGAATTAGAAAAAAAAGAGAAAGACATTTTTCTTATGATGAGGATTTCAAACTTCAGGAAGAAGCTTGGTGTGAAACATGAGGCATCCTTTACAATTGCCTTAATTTTTTAAAAACAAAACTCATACAAAGAGTCTCATGTGCATGGGTTACATGCATAAATGTGTCAATTTTTGTGTACTTTGGTCTAGTTGCGTGATCAGACAGATGTTTCTGCCTGAAACAGATGTTTCCCAGACATTTCAAAGGAGATGTACTGGCTTTTGGCCTTGATCATTTTCAGGATCTGATTAGATTCCAGCATATGGCAGCAGTTGTTAAGACGGGTGCAAACAAAGTAGAGAAAACAAGTTTGACTACATTTTGTTTTGTTCAATGTCGCAGAGAAAACTGATCAACTAATGTTTTAACTTTATTTAAATCTTAAATATGTGAATTTCTTGCTTTATTTTGGTTTGGATCTTTTTTTATTTAAATAGCTGCATACCTGAAAGAAGGCTAATTTAAAAAAAGAGAATCAGAACAGCAAGTTTTCTGTTTAGAGTGTTGCAGCTTGACTTTACAAAATACAACAATCCTTTTATGATGAACAGAAGAGGCTACACTCGCTCTTACATGGTGACGAATTAATGCAACTTTGTTTTGTTTTAGTATTAGCAAAACTGTAATTACAGGGTTTTAAAACCCCCAAAGGAGCTTCACATGGGGTTGAGGATTTCCTGGCTTAAAACTGAACTCCTGCTGGGCTTCATTTTACCCAGTAATTATTAGATTACATCTATGAAAGTTCCACCAGCTTTAAAGTGAAATATTTTTTGGACAAAACATTAATAAGACAAACAAACTTGATGACACAGATCAGAACTCATTTATCATCTTCATATGATCTTATTTATGATTAACGTTTTAACAAAGTTTACACACATTCGTCCCTCAATACTTCGCGGTTCACCAACAACTCACACTGTCACGGGTTTTCAACGCAAGATTATTCACGACACACAATTGTCAACTTTAATATTACTCACATGATTGGGACGGTACGGGATAAAAAGCTAACGGGACCAATAGCACCAAAACAAACCAAAACAAAATATTTGGACAGGCACCGCCATTTTGTAGTTTTCTTTCATTAAGCCTAGACTGTAACACAAGTCAAAAGAACTACATGGCCCAGAAGCCAACAGTGCTTCTGGCTGCTGCAGGAAAGTTGCAAATAATCCTGAAGCTGAACTCACCCTTCAAGTTGTAGTATAGGCTTAAGAGTTCAGAACATTGTTAAGAACAATGCAAGAGTGTGGGACGGGTTTAAAAAACCTTAAAATATACATAAATACTAAAATAAGTACTGTACATAATTCCTACTTCGCGGTTTTTCACCTATTGCGATGGTGTCTGGAATGTAACCCCCGCAATAATCGAGGGACAACTGTACTTTATTTAAGTGACAGTTCAATGAGTATCTCACCTGTTCTTTGAGCTACCATGTTTTGAAGAAATTGTTTGCTTCTGGTTGAACTGACAAACTAACGGCTGGTCTGACCAAAGTGAATTGTAATGTAAACATTTTTCTGATATTCTTTTGTCAGTTCATAAAAAACACCATTTTCTAAACCTTTATACCGCCGTCAGTTTTACATTACACTTATTTACTCAAAGTTTATGATTATTTGCAAGCACAAATAAGAGGAGCAGCTAGCTGTAGCACTTCTGGTACAGACGATTTTGGCAAGATTATCACAATATTTCGACTGGAATTGACAGCAGTGGAAACGTTTCGACAACAACTTGTATGAGCCGCAGTTCATTTGTTCTAGGTTTGCGGTATTTGAATTTAGCAGCAGTCCATCAATTGATCTCTACTTCTCTACTGTGTCTGTCTGATCTACAACAGGTAAGATAATAACTGTTCATAACCTTTCTGTGAAGCCCCACTTTAAAACATCTGAACTATTGATTTGAGAAGACATTTTTCATGAATATATCTTTTCAGATGAACTTTTTTATAGAACTTGCTGTTTTTTTTGTGTCCACTCGATATGATTGAGGAACTAAAACTGGCTGTTTCACGCTGGAATATTTGTCCTCTCCATTCAGAAACTGAAAAGGTTTTGTAGTTTGTCTCTGTTGGGTAATTGTGAACTATACAAACAAAGCATATTTGTCTCTGGCATCTAAAGCTGTCCAGTAGCACCAGTTTCCTTGACAAGTGTTTCTGGAAGCGCCATAAAGCGGCCGAGCTGTCATCCCTCAGCCCTTTTCTCTATTAAATATGAACAAGCTGCTAAAGTGACAGGCTTATTTACACCAGGACACATGTAGCCTTGAAAAGACCATTCATCCTGTGCCAAACGCTCATGACACGCAAACATATCACACTAAAATTTTTAAAAAGCTCAAAGCCAACAGAGACGATCCTCGTATCAATCCACCTTCCAACTGGTTTGGATACACTTGTTTAATGGATAAGTGCTTTAGACCTTTTTCCTCCTCTGCTGTTCAATTACCCATTAAAACCAGATGTTCAGTCTCCAGAGTGAGATATTGTCGCTCTGCTCCCAGCAATAAGAGAAAGATTTAAGGCAAGCACTTTGCTCATGACAGAGCCCCAGCAGAAGAGTCTTCTTTTTAAACACAGAACCATTAAACAGCTCTGACTCACTCTCTGCTTCTAAGTCATCTCCATTCTCAGCCGCCTGTGTTGGATAAATCTTAGGAATGTATGAAGACAAAAACAAACAAACAAAAAAACCTAAATAACGCAATTTTGTGAAGGTGGCAATGCAAATGAAGTCACAGCTGCGAGGCACATAAACTTCCTCATGCTTCTAATTACGTCTTAGTGCTTGGATTATTTTATATCAGAGGGAATTCCTTTGTGAACGATGCAGCCTAATGTGTTCCTTGATCACAGCGTGTGTGTTCCCTGCGGTGCTGTTTGGATTTCAACTGTGATATTTGTCTCTCCAGAATGAAAAGGTTGCAAAAAAGTCAGTTATTTACAGTATATATTTAAACGTTTTGTCTTCATTGCCTTTATGCGGAAATAAATGTGCACTGGATATTAAAATATATATGTATGTGAGTGTGAATGCTGCTTTCTTCAAAAACATTGTTCATTGCTAGTTTTAGCTGTCATTCTGCTACTTTTTGAGTTTAGCAACCAAATTTGTACTTTTAGCTTCTAGCTAGTCTTTTGCGCCTTTTAGCTTTTAGCCAGCACTTTGCCAACTTTAGCTTCTAGTTAGTTTTTGCTAAATTTAGCCAGCTTTAAGTGACATTTGGCTTGGCCTTTGCTAGGTTTAGCTTTTAGCTAGCATTTGGCTACTTTCATTTATAGTTTGCGTTTTATTAATTTTATCTTCCAGCAAGCTTTTTGCTACTTTTAGCTTTTAGATAACATTTTGCTGCTTTGGTTTAATATTCTACCATTTTTAGCTCCTCCATTGGGTGCTACTTTTAGCTAGCACTTTTCTACTCTCATCATGTAACAAATATTGTACTTTTTTAACTTTTAACCATGTTTCAGCTTCTTACACTTTTAACAACTCAGTTTCACCTTCTTCTTCACGCTGCATTTTCACAAGCGATGCACCTTTTTTTTTTAAAGCTGCTCCTAAAATGCAGTTTCTTAAAATACAATACTGCTAATGACCATTTGGCCTTGATCTTTAACTGGAATTCTATGGAATAATTGTGAATGATTATCATACTTGATGCCGATAGGTCTTTGAATTACATCACTTTATAAAAAACAATTCTGACACTGATGAGCTAATGGCTAGTCCAAGCAAGACCATTATCAAAGTAGATCATTGCTTTCTTAAAATGACTCCCAATTTAAAAAAATACAATTTCATACAAACTTATTTCATAAACCTTTACATCCTTGGTAATTTTTCATTATCATATTTTTTTGCTGTATAAGTCACCGCTTTTTGCATAAATTAGCATGCCCTGCAACTTATAAAGCAAAGTGACTTATGTTTTTTTTTTAACCCATATTTATAATCTAAATTTTAGCTGAGATTTGATTATTTTGTTCATTCCGAAATAGAAAATATTGAACACTACATTTTCAGCCACTAGAGGGCGCCCGAGTAATATGGCAAGCCAAATAGCTCATTAATAGGTACAAGTGGCTATTAATGAGACACTTGGCTTGCCATTCAAAGCCACCTTCATCTTGCTCTGGAACATCAAATCAGCTGCATTTCGCCACACCGCCCAGGCGAAATGCAGCTGATTTGACCATTAAAGTGCATTTATTAAGTAAAAGTTCAACTGAGACACACCCTTACTATTATGTCGAGCAAACAAATAATTGTTTTTTAGAGTTAATCTTGTTAAATTCTTGTTAAAGTCCTCCCGTTCACGCTCCCGTGGCCGCCATTTGGCAGCCAATCGATTTTTGGCACAACACCGGCCCACGTTTTTGGGTTGTCAGCAGGGACACATAACAAACACAACGCATAAGCGGTGACACATAATAGATGTGACTTATATGGCGAAGCAGCATATTTATGGTTTTTTCCACTTTATTAGACATATTTGGACTGATTTGACCTATACGGTGGTGCAATATTTACGGCGGCCAGTACGGTACATGGTTATTCTGTAAAAACAAAAATATTCCTGCTAAAATTGCCTCAGGCTCAAGTAGAAGTGCTACAGCTAGCTGCTTCTGCGTGTATTTGTCCTGGCAAGTACTCATAGAATTTCATGCAATTTGAAATAGACAGCTATGCAAACTTTTACAAGACAGCATTCACATAAACGGTTATGGATTGTTAAAGAATAGTTGTTTTATGATTACATTAATTTTCTTTGGTCTGGCTCCACTCAGATTAGTCAATAACTTGTCGATCATGGTCAGAATTAAACTGTTTTCCTCTAAAATAAGGTCGCTCAAAGAGCTATCTACAACAGGTTAGATATTAATTATTCACAGCCTTTCCACAGAACCTCATTTCAGTAAATCTGAACAACTGCTTTAAGTTATAAACCAATGTGTGAGTTTATGATGGCCACCTTCGTCCCAAATGTGTACCACCTGAAATAGTTTGCGTAGTTTTAAAAAAAATACAAACCTATTTTTCTTTAAACCACACTCTAAAACTAATTAACCAATTATTGTCACATTAAAGTAAGACTATGTTTTGTTATTAAAATCCCATCAGCATCTTCAGGGAAGTGAACCAACACACATGCACCTTGCCCATCTGCTAAAGCAGAATTAGTTGTTCTTAATGGGTCGCTGTAATTGGCAGGACTCGGGGAGCGAGCGCTGCTTCACGGTGTTCGCTTTTAGTTACCGGAGTCTTGAAAGTGATGGTACCGTCGGCAGCTGTGGGCTCAAGGATGCTGCTTCTGCTCATGTGGTTCTCTGTTCATCACCTCTCCACCCCGTAATGCTCTGCTCCACAGGGACAATGCTGGGACAAATGCCCATTTGGGAACAGAGGACTAAATGAAGCACACTTTTTTTTTTTTTTTTTTAATTCTTCAGCCTTTTTTTATTTATTTATTTATTTTGCAATGCACACAGTCTCTTCAGCTCACATCTGGCCTGGCAGCAAAACAAATCTGCTCTGGAACTCGGGGGAGACGGAGAATTGCATCTCGCAGACTGTTTCACATGACCAGAGCCACGCAGCTCACATGCGAACTCATGCCTTTTTATTTGTCTTCATGACAGTACAGCCATTAGCTGCCTGGTGGTGGGTTCTGCTTGCCACACGTTATGAGAGAGCCTTCAGAACTCATGGCCAGTTCACCAGTTTTTCTGCATTACTGTGATGGGTTCACAAGGAGTCTTGCAGCTCTCCTAATGAGTTCTTTCCCTCAAACTTTTTTCCCTCCTGTCGCCCTGGATCCATTCATATTTGGCTCTTATGCAACCACCTCTCATGCTGAATAAGGAGGCCATGCAGGCAAAGGAAGCTGTAGTTACTTCAATGCGCAAAGAGCGTTTAGGCAGTTGTCACTTCGCAGGACTGTTGTTGATGATGGACTCTGGTCTGGCACAACCATTCCCCTTCAAGCAACTTGCACGCACCAGTCATTGACGTCACACAACCCGAATATCCACAAAGTTGGGACAGAGTGTAAAATTATTAAAATAATAATCCAATGACTTGCAAATCTTATAAACCAACATTTTATTCCCAGTAAAACATATTAAGCATATCAAAAGTAATAAATATTACATTTTGTGGGGGGATAATGAGGTTTTCATTTTTTTCATTTGACGGCAGCAGCACATTGAAAAGGTTCAGACAGGGGCAACAAAAGCTGTAAAGTAAACGAACCTCACAAAAAACAGCTGGAGGAGCATTTTGCAGCTAATTAGGTTAATTGGCAGCAGGTCAGTAAAGTTGACTGGGTTTAAAAAGAACACTTTCGAGAGGCTGAATCTCTCAGAAGTAGAAATCGGCACAAGTCCATTAGTCACTGAAAAACTGTGCCTAGTGGAACAATTTCAGACTACTGTTCCCCAGGTGGGCTCAGGAACACTTCCACAAATCGCTGTCTGTAAACACAGTTCACCATGCCATCCACAAATGCAGGTTAAAGCTCTATCATGCATATGTGAAAACCATCCGCCAACACTGCCATCTTCTTGGGTATCATCTTTTTGGGTGTTTTATGGTGTAACTGTGATCTTGAGTACACAGTTTTGTTGCACCACATGTGATGTGATTGACAATAAAGAACCTTGAACCTGGAATCTTCTTTGGGGCAAACTCATAAAATGAACTAAAGCAAAGTGAAAAGCTGTTCTGTGATCAGATAAATCAAAGTTTGACATTCATTTTTGGAAACCATGGAGCCATGTCCTCCCTACTAATGGGGAAATATACTGTGCACTTATCAGTGTTTATGTCAAAAGCCGGTCTCTCTGCTGGTTAGGGGTGCATTTGTGCTTATGGCATGCATGGGCAGCTTGCACATCTGGAAAAGCCCCTTTAAATGCACAAACATATAGACAATTTTTAGAGCAACAAATGTTCCCATCCAGCAAAGAAGAGCCAGGATTGTTGAACAGCTGGACATTAAACAAGAACACAAACTCCTACATCTGGTCTCCTCAGTTCCTACATGTTAACTGGTTGATTTGAAAAGCAGGGGATGCCTTAAAGCGGTAAACGTCACACTTTATTTTAGACTTTTTGCTGCTATGAAATTGAAAAAAAATATTTTTTTTTCTAAAAATTATACATTGACCTGTCGCGATAAACAATAAATCAATTAATTGCATAATAAATGAAAATTATTGATCTCATTTTCATTTATCGGCTTTATCGTTTCTTCATGGCTCTCTTTCTACTGAAGACGCCGGATGACGTAAAGCTCAACTCCGGTGCTCTTCACTGACCCCCTCCCTTTCTCTTTTCTCTTTAAAATCCGTTTTAATCGTCCAAAATCGCGTTTTTGGACTTACAGGCGTTTGGACAAGATCACCTCTGGAGGTGTAAATCAGGGAGAAGATGAAGCGAGCGTTTGAACAAATACAAACATAATGGGGTCTGAATCTATTCGCCGAGCCCGTACTAATGATTAATTCATTGTGTATAAGCTGCATGAGCCTTAGCGAAAATGATCCCACCACCAGTCGGTTGGTATTAGAGTTAATATGAGTATATTCAACAAGCTCCACTGTTTTAGTTTGAATCTCCTATATGAAACCAGCTGTCTCAGCATACTGCGGTAAAAACATCTGGAAACATGACTAGCATCGTCTTGTTCCTGCGTGGACGCTCTTCTCTGATATAGACATGTCCTTTTCCGTCTGCAGGTAAAGGTGTGCATGGGCACGACGTTAAGTGGACAGGATGTGATGTCACAACCTTAGCAGCCCCACTGTCTGGTCCACCTTGATGTTTTTGCGAGTGGGGAGCCCTTCCCCCCACTCCAAGGACAGGGTATGTTCGAAATGAAACCCCGGGCAGTGGAGAAGAAGGAGTCGAGCACCGAGACAGGTGAATTGGTCGACGCCCTCTCAGCTAAATATTTGCACACAGTACAGAGTGAAAGTGTTGAGGAAGCCAGACTTTCCTGTAACCATCGGAAGTGGCCTTGAGCCATCTGAAGGTCTTTGACTTTGGACCCATTATCAATAACCAGTTCAGTTTATTAAAAAAAGTAGCGTGTTATGCGATGGGGTGCGGTGTGTTTTTACAAAACTGAGGAAATCGGGGAAGAAAAAAGGAGTGGGAAGCTTTAAAAGCGTTTACAACTTATGACAAGAAGCTAAAAGTCAAGTCAATCCTTCAGTTGATCTTGTTGGATGTCAACGATTCATCTACTAGTACTTTGGTTCTCATCTCTTTGGTCCTAAAATATTATTTTAAATCTGTCAAATTATCCTTTTTTTTAATTTTTTGTGTAAATGCTAAAACAAAGTGCCTTAGGATACCACTTTTCCTAAGCAACATAATGTGTAGGGGTGTAATGAATCTGTTGGTAGCTCACATTAGGCCTGTCACGATAACTAATTTTGCTGGGCGATTAATTGTCTCAGAAATTATTGCGATAAACGATAATATTGTTT
>JAVCKU010000052.1:14209401-14225900 GCA_032273985.1 Hypsolebias coamazonicus | reverse complement strand
CTTTGCAGGTTTGGTTAAATCCCAACTGCTGCGTTTTCACAGAATCTGCACAAATGAAACTGATTTTTATTCTGCCACAAAGGTGCTATTCACTGCGTTGGCCAATAGGGGCTACTCCAGGTCATTTCTAAGAAAATGTTTAAAAACTTTTCAGGAAAGGAAGCCAATTTTAGACACTCCAATCCTGCCTTTGATCATGACTTACTCCCCAGAGACCCAAACTGTAGCCCAGGTGCTTAAACGTAATTTCACTGACTTTCAGGAAAAGACTAAGACTCTGATGAACCACAGGGTCATCACAGCCTTTAGAAAAAATGTTAATCTTAAAGACTGGTTGGTCCATGCTAAGATTAAAAACATAAATGCACCCAAACACTGGTTGGCGGGCAACTGCTTCAAACAGACCAAGCTGGTACAGGACAAGGTCTCCAAAATGGTTTTTGAAACGGACAGAACAGGTAACTTACAGTCCCAAAATTGTATTTACCTGATTTCCTGTAAGGCGTGTGGCATGTTATATGTGGGGGAGACGAGACCTGCTTTACAAACCCGGCTCTGCCAGCTGCAATTCTGTATCCAGATGCAGAGAGACAACCAACCACCACTAACCCACCACTTTCTGAACCATGGGTGGGAGGCTGTAAGGGTTAGGGTTAGGGTTAACCCTAACCCTCAGCAACATTGACTGGACTGACTCACAGCGACGGGCAACAGCCTCCATTTGGGTCAACAACCTGAATACTTTATGTCCACTAGGCCTCAACCTGTCCCGGAGTTTTACCCCAACCTGACCTCTGCCCTGTCCCTGTGTATGCGTCTGTCCGCAACCCCCCACCGCCCCTCCCGCCCACACCTGATCATAAATTTGATGCGTAAAAAGCAGAACTGGAAGTCAAGACGGACAGAATGCGACCCATCTTTACGCACACTTTACGCACAGCCTGTTTTTAGACAACGTTGGATCTAATGGTGAAAAAAATGTCAAGTTTAAAAAAGTGAACTTATCTCCAAGTGTTATTCTTTGATTTTTTTTTTTTTTTTTTTGTTTTTGAAATATGAAATAAGAAACACACATATGTTTGTTGTCATCTTTCAAAATGCGATCAGTGCGCTTTGGATTGTTTTATTTTATTTAGTTTTTCATCGTTTTGCCCAAATTTATGTTTTCCCTTTAAACAGGAAAATTAAAAAAAAAATCATTAATTTTGTTTGAAATAAAAAAAAGTTGCCACTGCTGTAACCCAGATCATAACAGAGGTTTATTAAACAACATGTGCTCGTCTTCAGGAGACTGATTTGACAAAATATCACCACACTCCCAGGCGCGCGCACACACACACACACATTTATCCACGTAAACATTTTACATTGTGCATTTATCCTACATCTGTACAAAACCATTTATTATGATACATTTGAAGAACAACAAAACGCCTCTGAATATGAACATCAACCGTTTTCTTTTCACCACTTTTTTTTGGACAAATCACTGATAAACCGAGGCCTTTGATGTGCAAATAAAAAAGTTTCCCTGGAGACTAAAATATAATCTATTTTGTGCTGGAGAGGGGGGGGGGGGTGCTGCTTGAAATTGGTCCCACATAATCTCGAATACGCACAGTAATTAATATTTTCCTCTTTTTTTTATAAACACACAAATTGAACGTTTTGAGAAAATCTCACACAAACGCCACACACTTGTTTGACACAACGTTATCACAGTGAGATAGAAAGAAAGAAAGAAAGAGAGAAAGAAAGAAAGAAAAGAGAAACTTTGGCAAATGGGTCACACAATCGTGATTTTGTTGATTGGGTGTTAATATTGCACATTGGTAAAGAGACATAAAAGTTAAAACCACTCATTGTGAACAAGCCTCGTCACTGGATTCGGGTTCTGGTGAGTTCAGGTGCACTCTGGTCCGGACGACTCCTCGGACACGGAGCGCTGCGCTCTGAACGGGTCGAAGCCGTTCTCATCCACTGGCAGGCAGTTCCCTGCAGAGTTGTAGCCCTTCTTCCTAGCCCTAACCTCCTCCATCTTGATGGTGTCGTACAGCCCCTGCGGGGCCTCGTCCAGCAGGTTATCCCTCTCGGAGAAGGACGGCTTCATTTGGCACACGTTGCGCAGCAGCAGCAGCGCGGGCGCGTAAAGCACGTTGACCAGACCCATGCCCAGGTTGAGCTGCACGAAACCCATGCTGTGCACGATCTGCCCCGCCACGATCGGACCCATGGCGTAGGCGATGGAGTATGAAATGTCAGCTATGGCGTACACGCTGCCGTACACGGAGACGTGACGCACGTCCACGAGAAAGGCGAGCGTGGGCAGCAGCGCGGTGTCCACCAGCGCGATGCCGAAGCAGATGCCGCACAGCGGCGCGATCAGCTGCCCGAACGTTTTGCACGCGGGCACCGTGCACGAGCTCGCGCCTATGATCACCATGCCCAGCGCCCCGTAGAACCACTGCAAGTGCGGGTTCTTCGCCGCCAGTTTGACGGTGAGGAACACGCCCAGCACGTGCGGGAAGAAGGCTGGCAGCCAAGTGAGTCCCATCTCCCACTGGGAGGAGTGCATGGTGGTCTCCATCCAGTTGGCGATGGTGGGCTCCAGGAAGGCGAGCGGGATGTTGGCCACCGTGAGCGCACCGGCCACCACGGCGATGTAGGGGTCCACCATGAGTCTGTAGATGGGGGTGCCCACCGGCATGTTGTCTCGAGTCCTGTTGGAGAAGGGCTTGATGACGGTGAGCAGCAGGAAGCCGTCCGCCAGGCAGACGGTGGCGAGCACGATGAAGGGCACCCTCTTGCCCGCGAACTCGTACAGGACGCCCCCGAACGGAGGCGCCACCAGGCTCCCGAAGGAGATGAAGGCCAGCGAGATGCCGAGCGCGCGGCTCCGCTCCGCCTCCTCCGTGTACTTGTCGGCGATCATGGCGAACCCGGACGTGTCCGCGAACGCCGAGCCCAGACCCTGCAGGCTCCGCGCCACGAACAGGGTCGCGTAGTTCTCCCCGAAAGCAAAAATGCACGTGGACACGAACATGACGGTGAGGCCGATCAAAAGCGGGATGTCGTATCCGACGCGGTCTATAAACGTCCCCGACAGGGGGTTGACCAAGAGCTGCAGGATGGCTTTGGAGGCAAACAGCACTCCTATCTGGATGTCCAAGTTGTTGCTCTTGTCTTGACTTGTGCTGTTGGCTGAGGAGGTGTTGGGGTGCAACACGACGTGGACGTGCTCGGACTGCTCCATCTCCAGGTCAGCCAGGTAGTCCGGGATGATTGGCACGATCACCATGTAGAGCATGTTGTCCAGCAGCAGAGCCACGCACACGATCACCAGTATGATCCTCTTCTGCTGGTGAGGGTCTTTCATGGTGGAGCCGAACTGTTTGGTTCTTTGTCCCATCTCGGACAGTTTGACAGCGGCTGATTTGGCCAACCCGGATCCTCCTTCCCCATCCATGGCTTCCCCCCTTCTTAATATATATTAAAAATATATATTTAAAAAAATTGTAGATGCGCTTCTCTCTCTGCCTTTCAGCACCTCGGACTCTCTACGTGTGCGTGTTGCTCTCCGAGCTCACCTCGCCATGTGCGTAAAGGGAGCGGCGCAGAGGAGCTCCTTCATGGAGATGGCTCTCCGACTCGTCCGCGGCTCCGCCACGTCCGACGCTGTTTCATGATCTCCCGAGAAGTGACGTGGTGAAATTCTGCTGCTTGGCAGAGATTTTTTTCTTGCCACTCTCCTTTTCATGCAAACTTGTTTTATTCTTATTTACCCGCTCACACCGTGACGCGTAAAGTATCTCATCCTTCTTCCATCACCTGTGACTCGTGCGCTCCGCTCTGAGAGGAGAAGTGACTTGGTGGCCATTGGCGCACATTAACCCGCAGGTTCTGCGCTATTATCGTCCAGTTTTTGTCTCCCTCCTTTTTTTTTTCTTTCTTCTAGAGCTGTGACGCATCACCAGCTTGCCCCTTAAGTGCATCCCTTCACTTGCCTCCTTTATGGTAATTTCCAACAATGACAGCAGTCAATTGGACCAATAGGAGTGGAAGATGGGGACAAAAAGTTTTTCTGTTTAGTGTGGTTATTAAATTTCTTCCTATAATGAAAAATAAAGACTGTTCACAATAAAACTGTTCTCTTGTTATAAGAACTCACATTCACAAAGCTGTTGGGATGAGTCAAAAAGTCAGAGATGCACCACCTGCGCCTTCAAATGAGGAATGGTTCCGTTTTAAAAGTAAAAAAATCATATTAAAGAAACACAACTTGCTCCTTAGTGCACATCTGTATCTGATAAATGCAACAGTGCTGTTTCGTTTTCCTGATCAGAGTGGCAGGAAACATGTTGAGCACAAAAATGCACGTTTGTTAATTAAAGGCGCTTCTTGTTCAGGCTGCGTTTTTGTTGATAAAATTGGACAACAACCTTTTTGTGTTTATATAAGTGACAACACATTTCAGACACAACACAAAAGAATTTGTTTTCTGTGAAAACGATGTGAACGCTGTGCCCCAAATGACTAAGAAGCTGAACTAAAGTTAGAAGAAGCAGAGCATCAGCTAAATGACAAAAGTAGCTAAATGTAGCTAAATAAACATACAAGTCTAGCTAAAAGGAGTAAAATACAGTTAAAAGGTGCAAAAATACCAATTGTTAATTTAACCTTTATTTATACAGGTAGTCTCATTGAGTCATGAGGACTTGTTTCCAAGAGGGGCCTGTTTGGGGGTGGCTGGTGGGGGTTGGGAGCCTTGCTCAAGGGCCCAGAATGGGTTAAATGAGGGTTGAGGCAGGTGTTTCATCTTTTCTACCCACATTTTGATGTTGTCAGTCTGGGGAGTCAAACTAGCGACTTTCTGATTGCAGGCCCACCTTCTCATAGCCTCTGCGCCACCACTCCCCCAAAGTATAGAAACAGTAAATAGAAGATAAAAGTAGCCAAGTGAGGCCAAAAGTAGCAAAATGCTATGAAAGTAAGAAAATAGTCTTAAAAAAGTGAAGTGCCAAAAGGCAGCAGTGCAAAGCACTTGCTTAAAGTACCTAAATGTTTTCTAGAAGCTAAAAGTAGCCGAATAGCTAGCTAAAACGAGCAAAACTTGACACGATTCCTGTTTTTATGTTTGAACATCCACGTGGGCCTAGGTGTCCTGTAAATGTTCAGTTGTGGCCTTTTGCTTCGTTACATCACATTTAGTAGAAGCGGCGTCGTACCGCTAAACATTATGGTAAATGCTAAATGGACTGTACTTATATATTTCACCTTTACTCAAAGTGTTTACAACACAATCTGCGCCCTCATTTACCCACTCATACAGCACTCTACTGGATCTCTACAAAGCCTAATCAGTGCTTTTTCCACATTCATACACTGATGGGACACACATCAGAGGCAAAGGCAAACTTAAGGGTGTTTTTTTACTTTTTTTTTTTTTTGTTGTAAATATTGTTAACAAATTGGTAATTTAAACTCGATCTTTGTGTAGAAAACTCATCCCACTAGTCAAACTTATTCCAGCTTTGAGTTATAAATTGTGTTGTTTTTAACCCAGGTGTTATTAGCATGTAAATATTTTAGCATTTCATTACATTTAATCATAATAACATGCTTATTACCAGTGATCCAGTCCCTGTTTGTGATATTTTTGAATAGATTTATATGAACGTCAAAGAGTTAAATACTTTATCCATTGCTAAAGTATTAAGTAAATCATTTAGTTTAGTAAATCCTCACTTGTTCTTGTTTTTATTATTATTATTATTTATTTTTACGAACTAATAATTGGACACAAAGCCTGCAGAAGATCTGGGGAACTTTCAGCACTGTAAGGTTTGAAGCAGCTTAACAGTTTATTTATTTGTTTATTTTTTTCCTCACAATTCTTTTGTATTGAATAAAATAATAAACATGTATAGTATAAATGTAGGGAGCCCACAGAATCATACTGGCTGCACAGTCTGGATCCATGTTTATTTAGACAGCAGCGCCACCTTGTGGTCATAACTAAGAGGCACACAGGAAGCGGTTCCCTAACTTTTGTTCACCTGATAAAAATTATAACCAAATGTTAATATTAGTAAATGTTAATTCATAAGTTTGACGTTTGATAAATAGAAAAAATATATAGGATTGCTCATGTCTGTGTAATTGTTTGCTTGTCTGTTAGCAAAAATGATCCATAAACATGGACAAATTTTAATGAAACTCTTACAAAGTACAGTAATCATCTAATAACTAACTTTGGGAGTCAAATAAATTCAAGATGGCTGCCACAGCTAGTGACCTACACAAAAATGGCTTTAACTTGGTGAAATGTGCCAATATTGAGCTAAAATTTGATATGGTAGTAGCTGAGAGTCATCACTAACACATGGTTTGAGTGCTAAAATATCATCTGAGATTTAGTTTGATCAAAGCAACTATAGCTGTGATTTATCATAACACAATTTAGTATAAACGTCTGGAAATTTGCAAAAAATTATTTTTTTGCGTACGGTATTTATTTTTTACATATTCCAAAAAAATCGTTCCGTTTTACTGTAATTTTTCATTTTCCTCACATTCAATTCTTTTAACAATCTGAAACACCATTTAGTTTTGATGAAGACAGACTTGTAAGCATAAAAACCCCCCTGAAACTCCTGTTTGACACCAGAAAACAGTGATATTTTAACAATTTCAGCATAAATAAGCAATTTCAGCATGTATAAAATTGATGCACTTGTGTTTTTCAGTAAAATTTAAATGATGTGTTTACTTTTTTACCAGTAATATCAACATTATAACCCAATAAAATTATGCTTCATTTGCTGTGTTTACATTTAATGTTGCATTTTCTGTCCTGTGTGAACTGTTAAACAGTAATAGATGCTGTGCTGCGTTCAGGGGATTATCTGGAGCTGAAAGGGCAGCGTGACAAACACACAGGAGGATTAACACGGAAAAACTGCCCAATTTTACTAATGACAAAGGCTTGGCTCTGCAGCTGCCTATACATAAATATTGTTTTTATATTATAGTCTCATACCAATGACATAACATGGCTTTTTAAAATGCACATGTTGGATGAATGCTGTTATGTTTTTAATGTAAATTGGCAGAATGAAGAAATAATCTGAAGGCTGATTGATGACAAAATGACTTGACATTTGGTGTGCTGAGATAAAACAGTTTAATGAGTGATCTTATGATTCAAATAGTAATAATAATATATAAATAAAAAGTCAGACAGGTGTCATCTTTGACAAATTTTCAGTTATTGTTGCAATGTTAGAAATCATGACTAACATTGTTCATACAGGATTATATAACATGTGCTCAAAGCTGATCATGGTTTTATGATGTTTTCAGCTTGTGACATAATCCGACCTGTGAAGTTTAATGTGTAATATTTATAGGATTTACTCAGCGTTAGTTTCCTCTCTGAGTAGCGTTCACCTTTGTCCCAGATGCTCATTACTTATAGCCAATGAAGACCTGTCCTCGTTAGTTCAAAATGCTATTAGTTGATCTGGATTTTGGAAATTTAAACCAGAAAGATGATTTTAAAAAGATTAGTTGCAATTGTTTTCATTGTACAAATGTGTTAGTCAGTCAAATGTTCTTAATGAATCCTGTTGTATATACATGTAGATAGATAGATGATAGATGTATACTTTATTGTCCCCAAGGGGAAATTTGTCTTGAACATCGTGCGGCTTCATCCACAACTGTAGGTACACTACAATAAAAGTCACACGAAAGTCACAATAAAATAAATAAAATAAAAGCACATATTGCTAAGTGAACTGAATTGAATATTGCTCAATACAGTAGTCCCTCGCTACTTCACGGTTTGTTTTTTGCAGACTCTCTCTATTACATTTTTTCGAAGTAAATTGGACATGCCAACAATTTTCAGTCAGGCCAACTTGACAGTTTTATTTTATTTTATTTTTTGTGCTGAAACGTTTCACCTTCCATCCAGAAGGAACTGATTCTTTCCTCCAACAGCTTACTCCAAAGTGGAACAAACCAGTTACGTTGGTGCTAAGATGGGCTCTTTGGCACGCCCTCTCCTCCGGTGCCGGCCCTCTCCCTCGTCGACAGTCCTGTCAAACTGGTTCAAACCCAACAAAGTCCATGCTCAATAATCCAGGTATACAATCCAACAATTTTCAGTCAGGTTATCTGGACAGTTTCGTTTTTTTGTGCTGAAACGTTTCACCATCCATCCAAAAGGCTTCTGGATTATTGTTCCAAAAACTGAAACATACTAGGTTTTTAAAACGCATGAAATGAGTTAAGGATATGATTGTGCCGGTTTAAATAATCAGTAAACTGTGGTGCCGTCCAATGAATTTTATCATTATTGGTTGGAATATTCACTCCTTGTGGAGTTTTTATGGATAAATAGTGAAAATGTTCAAAGTGTTACTAAATGATGAAGTTAATAAATGAGTGTTTGAAGAAACCTTTGGTGAAATTGTGACTCTTTCATTAAACAAACAAGGATTCATTCATTACTTTTATTTGAAAGTGCATGGATCAAACATTAAAACAGTGTTGGCTTCAAGATTCTGAAAAGCTGAGGAAGTTCTGCCACTTTGAAGTCAAATTCAAATGGGAAAAGTAGTTTAAATATATAAAATGTTAGATTTTTCTGAATTTGACAATTACGGGGAAAAAGAGATTTACTTTTTTTTTTTAATCTACGCACAACTATAAATGAATGCCAGTGCACGATAAACTTTATTACAAGAGCGTACTTGTATTTTCATGTTGTGGTGACAGAGTTAATATTTGAATTTGCATTGGTTTTTCTGCTCTATGATGGTTCCTGAAAGGTGCTTTTACATAGAATGTATTATTAGAATATAATTATCTTTATTGTTATTATACAGAATGTACAAGAAGAATGAGGAGCTCTTTTTTAGTGCAAGGCAAATGCAGACAAGCTAGGTTCCAAAATAGAAAATTTTATAGTACTGTATAGTGCAAATAAACAAATATGCATAATGGAAAAATATAGAATATTAAAATAAAAGTATATCACAGAGAGGTGAATATTGCACATTGTTGAAACAAATCTTGCTCATAAGAGTCTACACAGCAGCAGCAGTGGTGATATTAATATAATGCACATTATTATTATATTATTAGTGATATCAGTGCATATGAGAGTTTATAAAGGCTGTGGCCCTTGGAAATAAATTGTTTCTCACTCTATTATTGTTAATATAAATATAAAGGAACATTTATAAAAATGTATATATAATAAAACAATTGTAAAAGCATGTGCTTTTTAAAGCTTAATCATTTTCTGGATGTTTGTGTCACAACAAGATAACTAATGACAGCAGTGACCCTTCACTGGGAGCAGTCGTGCCGTTTTGTAAAGTAAAACTAGCAACAAAAAAGAAATAAATTAGGAAAGGTATGTAAAATACACGTCTAATTTTTTTACTCAACAGGGTGGGTTGATTAAAACCAGAACCAGTCTGTTTAAAGCTTAAAGCTTAATCTGTCTGAGTTTATTCCCGTCTTTCTTCCTGTGAGTGAGCAGCTACTGTTTCCATCTTCGGCTTTGACTAAATTAGATCCTTGGTGCACACGCTCTAATCAGCGTCAGCTAATGATGGGGCACTTTCCAGGAATTTCTTATCTGATGAATTCTTCAGTCTCTCATGAGGGAAAAACTCCCGAGCACAGGAGGAAGAGGGGGCAGCAGAAGTCAGAGGAAGGATGTGATTTAATGAGCGGCTCGTTGATGTGCTGGAGGGAGACCTGGAGTCAGTCTCTCAACTGGGAAGTCACTGTTTTGCAACTTAAGCCTTTTTCTTGCAAGAAAAACCTCTGCAGAAGTTCATAAACTGAAAAAAACAACAACGAGGACACAATACTGATTTTTTTTTATTCTATAATGACATAAAAGCACAGATGTGATAGTTTCCAGAAGCAATAATAAAACCAAATCTATACAAACGTGGCCAGTTTTTCTATGTGAGTTGTATTTGATTTAAATGTTGAACATTTGGGGCTCTAATACAGTGACCGCTGCCCATGAGGACATACTTCTGATAAAATGTGCCATTTTCCCAGAGTGGATTTTACCTGCTGATGACTGCCCTCCTGAGGTTAGGGTGACAGACACTTTGCCCCACTGTGGGTTATTTATGGAGTGAGTGGATTTAGCAGCTTAGAACCCATTTCTGTGCCCTACTTAAAAAAAAAGACAGAATATCAGGACTGCAGAAAAAGAAACAAAAGATATTTCAATGCCAAGCCAGCTGAGATTAAATCCCGGAAATTTTACTTGTATTCTGAGTTTCTTAACATTTATTTTGTATTTAATGTTTGATGGCTCGCTCCTTTATCAAATATTAAAACAAAATTTCTTTACTCATGCACATTTTATTTCTCTTTAGAAAGGCCTCTGCTTGTGTAATGAGTAAAAACTGATATTAAAAAAGCAGCTAAATACAGATTTAGTTGGAGATAGAGTAACATATCTACCAAAACCGTTAAATGCTAATTAGCGAGTCATTCCTAGTGAAGGCACTTTAGCAGTCAGATAAGAGATTAGACTCACTTTGCTTTAGGTGAAAGTGTAATTGCGTAATAGAGTCTTAACACGGTAAACACTTCCTCCTCTTACATAGGAACGATGTCATCATTAAATTAAGCAGACAGCAGGCGAACAGCAACGTTCATTGAGTTAAACGCGGATGGAGGAGCAGCATAAAGACAAGTTGCTGGAATAAGAAATTGAAAATGCACCAATCCAGCATGAGGTGTAAAGACAAGATCCTGAGCGCCATCCGTCCTAATGGGAGAGAAATACCTGTACAATCATCTAAATACTTTAACACTGTTTATGTTTACCTATGAAGAACCTACGGTGAAGGCGTCTGTAGTTGGACAAAACACTGCAGGTTCTTTTTTTATTATTTGGACTTCTTGATGTCTGGCTCGACAATCTTCTGTCCGGTGAGGAAATGCCAAATGCCGCCTCGGTAGAACTCGTTTCCAAAAGAGTAGAAGAGAGCGTTGAAGAAGGGATTTGTCTTTGCAATGACTGGAAGCACCTGCAAAAGATGAATAAAAGCATTTTCATAGCTTTTATTTTATTTTATCCCTCCTTTTTTTTTCCCTGTCAAGAAAATTCATCGCAGATACAAGAATTTAGTGAGACGGTCTACTATGCAAACTAAAAAATATATATTTTCTGTGTTTGACTGGACAGAATAAAACAAGTGCTCACCATCCGCAGTTTTGGAGAGATGAATGTCACATTTTCAAAGCAGGCGTAGATGCACATGAGGATGTATGGGCCCCAGCACATCAGCATCACCTTCATGGGCAAACTGGTGTTGAACTAGAAAATTAATTTCATTGGGTTGCACGTTACAACATGGATTTGGTGTATACAATATGAAAATAGAAAATGATTTTGTCATGTTTACCAAAATCATCGTGTCCAAAACTTATAAAACAACATAGATTCATTACATACACAAGCACAGTTTTAAACTTGTTTAGCTCTTAATTATTGAATAAATTCCAGTTTGTACACATTCACACAAGTCTTTCCAGGTTAATTGTGGTGTTCCACAGGGTTCTGGGCTTGAACCACTACTATTCTCATTGTACATATTTCCTAAAGTCACAGCCCTGTTCAATACAAGTCTTTTTTTCTTTTTTTTTTGGTTGGACTACTACTGGATGCCTAATTAGTTCCCTGAAAAAATTGACAGCTGATTCAAAAGCTTCAGGGTACAAACAGATTTCGCAACAAAAATGATAAAATTTCTTAAAAGTTGGCCTGCCTTTATATTGGCTTCACGCAAAAATTAATATTGAAATAAAATTCATACTAATAACATAAACCCCTGTCTTAGGTCTCCTTCCTTCTTTATTTTTTTAAATTTGTTATATTGTTTTTAATATTGCTTAACTTTACGTTACATAAAAAGCTAACATGATGATTTCTCTTCACAATGGGTAAAGCATTATTGAGACCAAAAAAAAAGGGGACTTTTGAGAAAGAAACCTTAAAAAGGTTTACTGATTAATTTAAAAAGACTGCGGTATATTTACCCTGTGATGGTGGATCTTTTTGAATTGTTTGTAGATGGAATTGTAACAAGAGATCAGGGTGATGGATGGGAACATGAGGTAAAGCAACACCAGACTTATCACGTAGGTGATATAATCTCTGTCAGAAAGAAAAGTGACACAGTCACAAAGGTTTTAAAACTGCTGTTCATCAGGGCACCGGCTCATTATAATCCTGCAACTCTACCTGTCTCCTCTGGTGTAATCCAGCGTGCAGCACGTCCTCATTGGCTCAAAGTCATAGACGCCCCATCCCATGAGTGGAAGAGCGGACCAGAAAATGGCGAGAATCCAGATTAGACAGCATATACTTATTGTAGTGCTCCAGAAAAGCTTTTGTCCTACAGAACACAAACAATTTGAATTCAACAAAGAAGTTTGATTATGATGTAAATACAATATAATCATCAGAAAATGGTTTTTCAGTAACTCATTGTCTGATTTCATAAGTTTCCCCCCCAGAAATGTAAGAAAACAAGTAGCAGCAAGTGCATATTCTACCACAGAACATACCAGATTATTGTACAGGTCACATAATTAATGTTTAATTAAATTTATTTTACTTTACTTTATTTATAAAGAACTAATCCTGAACAAAAATCCTCTCAAGGCACTTACAAAGTAATCTTACACAACTCAGACCTAATTACATACGGTTATTTTTTTCTCCCAAAGAATGCGATTTTGTGAAAAAGAGCTTCTATTTTCATACTCTTTAGCAAATCTATGAGGGAAAACCTAATCCCGTCAAGCCTAATACGCTACAGAAATGCATGAATTCATCTATTGTGATGGGAAATGGAGTGTTCACATACAGAGAACAGGCCTCTTTGCAAGCATTAAATGCATTAACTTGTCGTATGACTGTTGTGGACTTGCACTACAAGTTCTCCCTTGTTCAAGGAAACCATAGATTTAGTATAATGAATATTTGTAATTGTAGGTTTGCATAAATCTCTTTTGTTTTACTAAAATAAATACAATTCTGAAGTATGCCGCCTAAATTATTATTATTTTTTTTGCACTATCCTCTTGTTGGGAAAGTGCTTGATCGCACACGGCCTTTATTTAAAATAGCCGAGTTAAAAGAACTCTTTCTCACCATCTTATAAAGCCTGAGACCTTTTGATGTATGTATAATCCTCACCAAATTATAACTAATTACAAATAGACCTGTAATTACTGTTAATTTGTTGAGTTGAGTGAGGTTCGGAAATGATGGCTATAGGGGCTGGGGCCGGGTCTGATTTTTTGGACCAGAATGCAACTCTAATTCTGGTTGTGCTTACTGACCTCCAACTGATTTTAGTGGTACACAGCGTTCAAAAATCTCAAAATGTTTTAGTTTTGTTTAATGTGCCTTATAATCCGGTGCGCCTTATACGCCGAAAAATACGGTAAATGCATTTCTTGCAGTCTTTCTGTGATTTTTTCCTGGGATGGAAAATCCAACTTAAATGTAGATTTTTGGTCACTTCCTTTCCAACTTACTAGTGCAATACTGGTGATATCTGTCCCAGGCGATTGCAGCCATGAAACTGAGGGAGGCCAAGACTGAAATCATTCCCTGGAAAGCGTGATAATTACAGCCATCTTGACCAAATGGCCAATACCTATAAGATAAAAAAAGAACATGTGTTATAGTCCACAACAATGTATTATTGCATTAAACAAAACAGCATTACAATATTAAAAAGGTTTGTAGACCCAGTCATCTAAGTAGATAACAACAAAAAAAAGGTAAAAATCATTTCATGTGGACCAGGCTAGATGAAATGATATAACCTTTTTGTTAGCAGTACAATATCTCAAAAGGTTAACCAGTAATTTAAAAAGTATTTTTCCCAATGATCCATAAATAATGCTTTTTAAAAAAATAATCTCATGTTACAGACAGCCTACATCTGTTGGCTTTTAATATGCAATTATGGTTCAGTGCAAGACTATGTTCGACTAGGTTTATTTATTTAACAAAATATTCTGAATACCTTTGGATTTATCTGGTTTTTGTAAATTTGCAGACTTTTTGCATAATTTTCAACTAAAATGCTATAATATCAATGGAAAAGGAACATAAACCCCTAAAATGTAATTTTTAAACAAAAAACATGATGTTTGAGTCATATTCCTTGTCTCTCTGTGTTACTAAAAACTAAATTTTTAGGTCAATATAGGTGGACTTTAAATACAACCAATAACTCCAGATGTGTTTGATGTAAGTAATCCAAATGATAACACATTAGCATTGTTAGTTGACCATTTAACAGCCAGTATTTAACAAAATAGCGGAATCAACACAGTTTATCAACACATATAATAAACCACAGTTTATTTTTGTCCCATGACAAAATCATAGAAACAACAACAACAACAACAACAACAACAACAATAACAAAGAACGTGTATCATAACTACGGTACATGGCATAGTTTATTTCTAATGTACAATTAGTTTGTTTTCCAGTTTGAAATATCACCCCAATTTCCAACAAATTAGCTTGTGAAACTTGTGAATCTGAACAAAGTTGGGCTATAGATAGCCTAAATAGAAAATCAGATCACTAGATAAAAAGCAAAAGTATTAAATACTGGCTAAAAGTGGCAGAAACAATAACTAAAAAAAACTAAAAGGATTAAAATATAAGATTGTTTGCAGAAGCAGTTTTCAAAGAGAACAATGTTTTTGAAGGAACTGAAAGTACCAGTAAGTCTCAGTGTATTAATATGGGGAAAAATATTTGTTAAAAAAAAGGTTAATATAAGGTTGGGTGGTGGTTGCACAACATTTTGCACATTTTTGAATGTGTTTGACTGTGCAGTTTAATCTGTATTGCTTGTTTCAATAGTGTAGATCAGGGCTATTCAACTGGCGGCCCCAGGGCCAAATCAGGCCCATGGATGAACTCAGTTCGGCCCACCAGTGGGTTCATTTTTAAATAAAACTAGATTTTAAACCATAAAACAAACTTACGTAATGACAATAACTGCTGGATGTCCGGCCCATGAGCATTTGGCTGCAGTAACTGTGGCCCCTTGAGCAATTTAGTTGAATAGCCCTGGTGTAGATTCACTCATTTAAAGACGGATAAGACTTTACATGACAGCTGCGTAATTTAATTTGTGTTTCTTGAAGTGTATCTGTGTAAATTGTTTTATTCAGAAAACGTTCAGACCTTCCTTGACAGTTGTGCAGGGAAAGTTGTGTCTTGATCAAAGTGCAACTGCTGTACACAGATTTTCTCGTGTTCTTTGGTGCAATTTAAAAATGCCTTATTTTACTTGTACATTCAACAGTATTAATTGTTTGTATTTGTATTGTATACTTTTAAATTAATGGTGTACAGTACCATGTTTATGTGTCTTACTCAGTGTGTTTACAGTATTTTTGTAGTTTCTTCAATTTAAAGTTTTTTAATTGAATATTCAAATACATGTTGAGTGCATCGGTGATGGTACATGGTGATGCAATGGTACATCTAAACCAGGGGTTCTCAAACTTTTTGGGTTCAGGGACCCCCCTCATAACCCTCATGTTTATTGGTGGGGTATGAGCTCGTCATCGTTGCATGTTCCCATACAATGGCAAAATTATTTCTCTACATTTAACCCATCACATCTGAAATACACCCAGGTGGAGCAGTGGGCAGCTATGTGAGAGCCTGAGGAGCAATTAGGGATTGGGCGTCTTGCTCAGAGACACTACAACATGTGGGAATGGCTGGGAGTTGAACTGCGACTGAACTCAAGTTGGCTGATCTACCCCATTTCGACCCCAATCAAGGGAAGGGGGGAACCATACACCAATAATTTTCATAAAAATTTCTCTTTAATGCAATGGAAATACAAATTTATTTGTGTAACAAATACTTAAGACCTGTCCTTTAATATAGTGTTAATACAATTTTTATACTTTTTAACAGGGTATTTTTTAATTTAAGATACAATTATTAACATTTTTAATTTCAACTTCCAAAAATTACAGTTTTGAGAAAATTAACAGTGTCAAAAACCACTTTAAAACTTTACCTGTTCACATAATGAACATAAATGTATTAACACTTCTTCAAATAATTACAGAAAATGTCACATAAAACTGAACAGAACCATTACAGCAGTAAATATACCAAGTAAACAGGGATTAATTTGAAAACCGATCAATGCCAAAATGCAAATGGGCCAGTGGTGATGGGGGTCTGGGGGTGCTCCCCCACAAATGTTTTAATAAAGTAGATGTGATTTCAAGATAACAAAGTTCATGCTCAATCATCAAGGTACCAAATCCAATAACTCTTAGTTGGGTCATTTGGACAGTTTCTTTTTATAGAGATGTTTCGCCCTCTATCCGGAGGGCTTCATCAGTCAGAGGAGTTTCAGTAAACTGTTTCCCCACCA
>JAVCKU010000052.1:14181201-14207456 GCA_032273985.1 Hypsolebias coamazonicus | reverse complement strand
TTTTGATGTTGTCAGTACCGGGGCTTGAACCGGCGATCTTCCGATCACAGGCCCACCGTCTCTAACCTCTGCACCACCACTCCCCTAAAAATATAAAATATAAAGGTTAGAGAAGGTGGGCCTGTGACTGGAAGATTGCTCGTTCAACTTCCGGTACTGACAACATAAAAATGTGGGTGGGATAGGTGAAGCACCTACTCCTGCACCCACCCTCATTTGCCCCACTCTGGGCCCTTGAGCAAGGCCCTTAACCCCCACCATCTGCTCCTCTGGGTACCCTAGATAGCAGCTCTCTGCTCCACACAGAGGGCTGTGGTAGCTCAGTGATATGTGGTTGCGTCAGGAAGAGCATCCTGCTAAGGACTGAGGGTTCAGATCTCCTCAAATTCTGCGGAGGAGTGCTGCAGGGGTGATGCTTCATCTGCTGCTCAGTCACGTGGCACAACAGGAATGTTTAGATCTCCTTTTGGTGCATACGATGTAGGAAATGACGCCTGCTAAGATCCAAACACAGGCCCGTTTAGTTTACTGGATGCAGAGGTAACCGGGCGAGGTCATGCAGGAGCATAATGCTGTACAGTGACACATTTCGCAACTCAAAGATTCAGAAACCCAATCTGTTAAGCCACTGCAGCAGAGGGGGAGAAGCTAAAGCCAGTTTGAACCAGCCTAATGGAGAATTAAAAAAAAAAAATTTGATTATTAGACCTTTATTTATACAGGTTAGTTCCAATTGAGCCTTGAAGACTCATTTACAATAGAGAGCTGTTACATGCTTCATGCAGGCAGATGAGAAAAAGAGGACACGAGGATGGAAGAAGTAAAAAAATAATCATGTCTCATACCATGTTCTGGCTGGGAAACAGAGCAAAAGATGCAAAAAAGACCTCATAAATAGTAAATATAGCTGCAACATACAATGACATCATAATACATTTATGCATAGAAGTCAACAAAGGTAGTGAGTTGACCATGGACACTCCAGAAAGTTCCAAAGTTCTGATAAGATGGTGCAGTGTCTATCAGCATCATGGTTCTTATATAAGGCCACAGTTGTCTTCAGGGGGTGCAGAAGCTTCTAGTTTACATATCCTCCAGGAACAATTTGAGATAAGTTGGCCTGTTCAAGGCCAGCGGGGAGGTCAAATTCAGATAATGAAGTTCAGAGAACAAATGCAGAGGACTCATGGATGTTGAGAGGAAAACTTTGGAATGAAAGTTCATGTATATTGTTTTTTTTAATGATTCAGTTTGAAATTTGAATTCATAATTTAAATTCATTTCATAATTTGGGTCTGTGTCAGTCTTCAGAGATAAATAATCCAACTTACTTACCCCTTTTCTTAATTACATTTCAGTACAAACCTAAATAAAGTACAAATCTGCTTCTCCACCTGATCTGAAGTCCCTGACTATGGTAGATTTTCTGATGTGTACCTCTGTAGTGGTTAAACATTAGCCCATTGTCAAACAGTTAGTAACTCCAAGGTAATCTTTTGGTTTTGCAATGGCACAAAGGTTCCTCTGTTGCAGCTGAGCCGAGAACTAATGTAAGCTGATGCAATCAAAGTGAGTTTGTAAGTGGTAACACTGGAAACCAGTCAGTTCCTGCTCCAGGATGGTGGCATTCTGGGGGTCATTCTATTTTTTTAAAATCAATTTCCAATTTTTCTCAACAAACGTTTTACATGGAAAAATACACTGAATGAGATTTAGATGATTTGGCTCCCTGTGGGTCAATATTTCACACATTTCTTGAGTTTTGAACTGCTGCCTTTTATAATTTTGGGGAAATGACTGATCACAATCACATGGTAAATTACAACATTTTGTCAATAAAATGGCTTATTAACTCAGAGCTTTGTTGTTCTGAATGTGCTGGTCTTGCATTTGCTGCTTTTATGAGGTCCAGACACACAAGTTTTATAATGCTTTGCAATGCAGATTATGAATGGTTGTTCTTTTCATACAAAAATGTTAATTTAATAAAGTTCATCACCCTGTCTTCTCCAAGCACATCATTATTCTTTGACCAAAATTTTTCTTACAGCTTCTGTATCACTTTTCCTACCATATATTAATATATTAATAATTAAACTGATCAAGCCACAAAATCGAGCGTCCTGTTAAATGGGCCAAACTTCTTGAAATGACCTTTTTATGTATCTTACAGAATTTAAAAGCCTCATCAAGTGATGTCCTGATTAAGTCAGGACTATACTCATCAAGTGATCAAAATGCTGATCCTTTACTTGATGCAACGTTAAGTGCTCCTTTTTGAACTGCTACATGGAGCAATGGTTGCACTATAGTGGTGTGACACAGACAGGTGCAGGGTGAGAGGTTTTACTGTCTGGGACAGCCCAGAAATGAAACAAGGTTGCAATAATAAGAGACAGAGAGATGAGTGGATTAAAGGATTAGAAATCCCCCTCCGCCCCGTCCGAGGCCGTCATGTCTCTGCACCTGCAAACTCCCCTCAGGGACGGTGACAACACATGCATCAGTAGCAAACTGTGTCACAATCACACGTGTTTACAGCATAGATGCATGGAGGCTGTTTTTTTTTTTTATACATCAGTGAGACTATGATGAAGTATTTTTTATTTTTTAAATTTGTGTTGCATGAAGAAACAGCGCAGTTTTTGAAAGTACAGTACTGTATTGGTACAAATGTGTTTAAGTTTGAAGGATTTTATTTTTGTGTGTTTGAGTGTTTATTATTTACAAAATACATCAACACTTTATATTACAAAAACACTTTAACCTTGAGCAATTAAAGAATAAAAACTATAAAATTTACCACTGAAAGGTTTAATCATTCTGTCACCATGGCTTCTACATTTGACTGGATTATGAACATTTTAATGCCGTAGTTACTCTCTACTGCCATCTGGTGGTAGTTTATCTCATTACAATTTTACTTTGCAGTATGAAACGGAAGTGCTGAACAAAAGCTTAGACATCCACAACTTTGTTTCGGTACTACATTTTCTGTTGATAATGTGTACGTAAATGTAAAAAAATATATTCTGAAATGTGTCATCTCTAAAACAAATCTAAACCATCTTTAGATTTGCATTTTTTTGCCTACATAAAAAAACCACTCAGAAATATTCATAGCTGGTATATTTATGTATTCATGTTCATGCCTGTGTGAATGCAGCCACCACCAGATTTAAGTTTTAAATTGTTAAACTATATTTTGTCTTGTCACTTGCGACCAATCACCACACAGTTTTGGAAAATGTTCCAGCTTGAGCACAAAAGTGAAAACTACGCAGCCTATCAGGTTCCAGGAAAGAATGGTCTAATCGCGTGAATGAAAATAACCCAAGTCCTCCTCTAATCCCTGCCTCTATCCTTTTTTATCTGAGGATTCAGACCAGTCACAGCAGTTGGAGCTGTCAGCCTGTGAACCACAACAATGCATCCGATGTTCCCTTAGGCCGCATTGCAGTGCCTATTTTTTTATTTTATTTTGTAGTTTAGTCCTGTATAGTTTTAGTTTCCTGCAGAGGGGGAACAATGATCCGACACTTTGCTGCTGCTTTTTGTTTGGCTTTAGTTTTTCTTCCTCTAATGAGCACCTCATGCCCTTCACAATGCAGCTGCTTCTTTCACAAACTAAGCGATGGATCTAAAGCAAGGTAAGTCATTTAGATCTTGCTTTCTGTGTGTGTGTGTGTTTTATTGCATGCAAACTGATTTCATTGCTGCATTCTGCTACTCTACAGAAGAGGCGATTAACTCCGGGTGTCTCTTTAATCTCTTTTGCTTGTTACTGAAGAATAGCTTCCTGTTGTTTTCTCAAAACAAGCACGAAACACTCCTAGTTTTGATGGAAATCTATTTTTATTTCCCCCCTCAAAAAACAAAAAAACTAACAAAAAAACAATATTTATGTTTTTTATTGTTTCTCTTTTGCAGGAGTGTGCTCTGTAACGATCCAGAGATTACTGTGGTACCTCCAAATTTCCCTACTGACACATCAAAACTACGTATAGAGAAGACAGCGATTACACGGATCGCCGGCAACAACTTCCACTACCTCAACAGTCTGGAGTTCCTCTGGATGTCTTTCAATTCGCTCAACTCACTGAATGTTGACAGTTTCCGGGGTCTCTACAACCTGGATGAGCTCAGGCTGGATGGAAACTCCCTCACCTCCTTCCCCTGGGAAGCTCTGATCGACATGCCAGCCCTGAGGCTCCTTGACTTGCACAACAACAAGATCTCCACTATCCCAGCCTCAACCACCATGTACATCAAGAACATCACCTATTTGGATTTATCCAGCAACAGTCTCACCACAATTCCTGCTGAAGTTCTCACAATGTGGCTGAGTGTGAAGCCTACGCAAGACTCGGATGCCTCCAAACTAATTCTGGGTGAGGATGATGCTGTGACTTTCTAGGATGTTGGGAAGTTTTCTTTTAGAGCTCCCTTCTCTGAATTAAGGATTACCGGTAGTCTTATTATAGTCATTCTGTGCAGGGTGTTGACATTCTCTCTACTGAAGTTTCTTCATCTTGCATTTTTACCTAAACTGTCAGTTTTGTTTCCTCTGCAGGTCTTCATGACAACCCATGGCTGTGTGACTGCCGGCTCTATGACCTTGTCCAGTTTCAGAAGTCTCCCTCATCCTCTGTAGCTCTCATTGACACCAGGCTGAGGTGCGCTGATCCAGAAAGCCTGTCTGGAGTGTTCTTTACTGAGGCAGAGCTCCAGAAGTGCCAGGTCCCACGGGTGCACACGGCAGTGGCTCGTGTTCGGAGCTCATTGGGTAACAACGTTTTGCTACGCTGTGGCACCGTTGGCGTACCAATTCCAGAGCTGTCCTGGAGTCGTGCTGATGGCAAGAAAATGAACGGGACAGGTGTGTTTGTACTAAAATTAAATGTGCATTTATTTTATACAAGTCCAATTTCAGTGAGAGAAAATATGCGTGGTAATTTTTTTCCTAACATTTTGGGTGTCTTTGTTTTGACTTGACAGTTCAGGACGAGATTTCGAAGGAAGGCATCATTTGGTCCATTCTGAGTGTGCCTGCTGTGTCCTACAGAGATTCTGGAAAATACGTGTGCAAGGCAACCAACTTTGTGGGCACTGCGGACGCCATCATCTCCTTGGTCATCACTGATTCGATCCGGTCAGAGGAAGCAGCTGGTGGCGTCGCTGCAAAAGGCAGAGCGAAGAAGCCCGGTGGCATTGGAAGAGCAGCATATCAGGAAAAGCTCATTGCTAGATATGTTCCACCGCAAACCAGCACTATGGCCCAGCCCATTATCGAACCTCTTAACGGAAAAGGTGTGACTGGGAAGTATGAGATTGAGAGCTACAGTGTCTCTGATGGTGCCTCTAAGGGGCAACGCAAAGCATCAAACCCCAGGAAGCCGGTGGAGGTGGGTCAGAATGCTTTGGGAAACCTAGCTGCCAATGCTTCATCCTTACAACAAGTTCCAGAGAAGAGGGTGGTGCGTTCAGTGAAGGTCATTGGGGACACTGACAATACAGTCTCATTGAATTGGCGTGCCCCTACAGCCACAAACACCACAGAATTCAGCGTCTTATACGCCGTGTTCGGTGAGAGAGACATGCGCCGCATTAACGTCGGCGCTGGCAAGAACCGGATCACCATCGAAGGGCTTGTGCCAAAGACAAAGTACATTGCCTGTATTTGCGTCAAGGGCTTGATTCCGAAAAAGGAACAGTGTGTAATCTTCTCAACCGACGAGGCCGCCAGCGCCAGTGGCACTCAGAAGCTCATTAATGTGGTGGTGATAACTGTGGCGTGCGTGATCGCTGTCCCCCTGACACTGATTGTGTGCTGCGGGGCGCTGAAGAAACGCTGCCAGAAGATGTTCGGGCGGCAGTCAAAAGACATGCAGGACTCCTACGTGACGTTTGAAACTCTTGGTCCTGGAGGTAAAGCTAAAGGGATGGAGGGCGAGTATCTGACCAGGCTAACTCCTGATGAATCTAACAGGCTGCTGTCGGCGAGGTCCAGCGTTGACTCAGAGGCCATAGCAAGGACTGAAGGGCCGCCCAGCGAGTACTTCTGCTAAACCTGTTAAAGTGCCGAAGTGCTCAGAGACTCAATAGAATCAAAACAAACATTTTAGATGTCTTCAGAGGACACTGATGCCTCTGTCACCGATGGGCGTGTGAGATTATTTTTTAGCCTTGAGAAGAAAAAAAATCTGCCTTTTTTTGTTGAAAGCAGAAAATAGGAAGATGAACACGACTTGGTTGAAATCTTGATATATACACTAACAAATATCCTTTCTTAATTGTCATGCACTTTTAAGTCATGTTTTTAACCAATAAAACTGTCTTGATGCCCCAGAGTCTCATGAATCCAGTGACCTGTGTCTTTTTCCTAATTATAACTTTTGCTTTGGGCTTAAATCTTTATTTAGAATTGAAAGAGTTTAGAACAATAGAAATCATTTTAGTTTGTTTTATATGTCAGTATAATGTATAATGTATAATATATAATATATTTGTATAATGTATAATGTATAATATATTTGTGCCAGGTTTACTGTGGGCTCAGAAACCTAAAATGCAATGCATTTTATATTGTATTAATATTTCTAACCTTGAAAATGTGTATCTACTGACTGCAAATAAATATTTTTATATTAATTTGTTTACAGTTTTTTTCGTTGCATCTTAAATATGTAAATTGTATAAATTGAAATAATGACAAATTTTAAGAGAAACAAGTTCATAAATTACTGTATGAGAAAACTCTGAAACACTCTTTGAAAATTAATTTCCTATTTTAAGTATTATTGTGAACCATGCAGTGACATGGCAGTGTCACTTTATTATTTGATCCAACTTAAAATATGCCCCACAAATTAATTTATCTGTCGTTCGCAGTTTAGAAAAGATATTCATGTTTTCCAGACAACAAAGTCTTTGTGATTTAAAATAAATCTTAACTTTATTAACATGACCACACACATATTTTGTTGCTACATTTCAGAGCAAAATCATAAAAAAAGAGTGGATTGGTATTAAATTTGGTTTTGACTATCACATATTTTGTCTAATGCCTGTATTGCAATCAGGTAAAGATTTTTATTTATTTATTTTTATTTACAGTTTATTTTATAGTTATGTTCACAAGTTTTGGCTATGCTTTGCATCAGAACAGAACAGGAAGATGGGCTAGAAACTTTAGTCTTGTTTGTTCAAAGAGTAGAGTTATGAGCAATTATTAATAAAATATGAAATACATTTGATGCCACATCTGTACATGAGCACCGGAAAAAGAAAAAAAAAAACAAAAAAAACCCTCAAGTCGTTCCTTAAGTTCGAAAAAGCCCTACTATTTGAGCAGACTGGACTAAAATTAAAAATACTTACATATCTAAATGTTGACTTGATCTGATTGTTTTTTTTAAAACAAATTGTACCTTTGACAAAAAAAAAAAAATACCGATATACAGTGAATTCATGGTGCTGTTGTTTACCTTTAAACTTGTTTCAAATGCGGACTTGGCCAACCTGAAAGACAACCAGTGTTCGGATTATCGAGGTCAGATTACCGTCCTTCCCAGACATCTGTCTCACCACAGCCCTCCCTCTCAGCACCACTAAGCCTCGGAGGCTCCGGCCCACTTACCACAGATGGACCTCCCATCATGACAGCGCTGCTGCTTTAGTTGGGTGTAAATAAATTAGATTAGACTGACATAAAGCATTTTAGAGCCACACCCGAAGAAGAACATTAAAACTATCAAATTTCGAAAACTCCTTGACTGAACATGGTTGAAATGTGGAATATTTATGTGACTTTTATCAGATCAGAAGGTTGTTTTTTTTTTAAATGAACGTGGACCATGGTTATAAATCCACCTTTCCCTTGTCTAATTAAGCGTTGGCGTCAAGGAAGATTAAGGTAATAGGCTTTCTTCCACGCAGCTGAAAGGCAGGTTCAACTCCCACATGTCAGTTTCTCATGCTCATCCAGGAACATGGATGCGCTTTGTGTTGCGTTAGGCGTCTCTTTGTTGTTCGATATCGTCACCCCGGGATACTCAAACTGTCCGTTGGGTTGCTCCTGCACAAATGACAACTCGGGCAGGTAGGACATCGTTGAATCTATAGAAACCTTTAAAAACTGGCAGTTAATTATTCAGAACTTGCACTGAACAACCAAACTGTGATGTAACCTGCTAGGAATATGTGTTTAAACCTGAAATTTTTGGACTATACTGCATCTATTACATAAGTAGCTGTGTATAGTTGACATAATGTATTCACCTTCATGCCCTATCATATGTTTTTTATACCTTTCTAGGTCTTTACTATGTATGGAAACCTCCATGGGACATATCCCATACGACATCCTTGAAGATTTCACAAAAATCCGAATTGAAAACGGCCATCTGACCGAGTTACCCCAAGGTTCTTTCTCTCGAGCTGGTGCCTTGGAGGTTCTGTGGCTGAATTTCAATCAGATCACCCTGATGAACATCAAAAGCCTGGAGGGTCTCGCCAACCTTACTGAACTGAGGCTACAAGGGAACAAGCTGACCTCCATACCGTGGACGGTGTTTCAAGATACACCCAAACTCAAAGTCTTGGACCTGAAGCACAACCGGCTGGATGTGCTACCTGAACATGCCCTGAAACAGTTGCAGTCACTGACCTACTTAGATTTATCCTTCAACCAGCTTACCATAATTTCAAAAGAAGTATTTATTCACTGGCCACTTTATAAAAGTGCGGAGAAATCTTGGGGAAAGGAAGGATTGGTGTCTAATGTGGTGTTGGCCCTGCATGACAATCCCTGGTTGTGTGATTGCCGCCTCAAAGGTTTTGTTGAATTCATCAGGGATGTCAGCCCTCCCATCATTCTGATGAATTCTTACTTGATGTGTGCAGGCCCAGACTCTAAGGCCAACAAGTTTTTCCACAAGATCCAGTTAAAAACATGCATGAAGCCCATGGTTTCAGCCCCAGAGACCAACTTGACTGTACCTCTTGGCGTAAAGGCTACGCTGACATGCACGGCGAAAGCTAGACCAGTTCCAACCATCCAGTGGGTGTACATTTTGAAAACCATCAGAGGATTTGCCTGTAAGTTTTTTCCATTTTCATCACTGTCATCTTGAACCTGATCTTTCATACAACCACGACTAAAACAGTGTTTTCTGATTTAAATGCGCTCTTGTTTTTCTTTTTCTCTCCGCAGCTTCACAGACTCAGATAGACGAGGAGCTCGTCACCTCCCAGTTGGTGATCCCCTCTGTACATTTAGCAGACCGAGGGATCTACACTTGCGTGGCCAACAACTTCATTGACAATTCTTCTGTCAACATCTCACTCAACATTGACTCAGCCAACTCCTCTGCTCCTCTTCCTCCACCTGTCCCCATGCTGTCGTCAGACGACAATGGCCACATCAACGTTCGTATTGCCAAGCAGACAGTGTATGGCATCACCCTAGAGTGGCATGCTGTGACAGCCAACCCTGCAGAGACATGGTTCACCATCCACTTTGGCAAATATGATTCCCACAAGAAAGACATGATCTACATTGGACCTGGAATCAACAGCTACTCAGTCAGCAACCTGCTTCCTGTCACCAAATATGAAGCGTGCGTCACCCTGAAGAACCATCTGCCCAGAGAGGGCCAGTGCATTGACTTTGTGACAGGAAGTGACATAAGTGAGTTGGAGCAGAGGGAGAGACTCATCCATATTATAGTGATAGTATGCGCCATGTTGCTGGCGGTTCCGGCTGGAATGTACGTGTGCACCACAGAGGCCAGATTCAGCTGCGTGGATCGATGTGTGCGTCTATGGAAGATGCGCAGGTCGCGTGGAGAGAGCGCTGAAGGCGCTGAGGGGCAGCAGACCTTCGACAGTCTGCAGGCGGCCAGTGACGAAGCACTGTGCAGGGACTCCAAGGGTAAACATACAAAGAGGCGGAAGTCTGAGGACAGGCGCAAAAGTGGAAGTGCCGCTTACCTCTACTAGAGTCAAACGTGCAAAACTGTACATGTGTGAGCTTTTATAAATAATGTTAATTTTGTAGCTCCAGTTTGTGCCTTCTTCATTTACAGATTTGTCTTTGTATTGAGTCCAAATGTTTTCATCCATGGGGTGAATAAAATATTTTATCTTCACCTTCCATATGCAACTTTTGCTTAATACACTGTCTTATTTAAATTATTAGTGTTTAGCATATATCTTAGATCTTTTAGCGTACCGTTTAGCATTCATTTAGTGTATTCCTTATACAATAAACAGTTTTTTTTACACTTTTTTTGGTTGTTGCTATTTTTGGTGTAACTGGGACCCTGAGTACACAATTTTGTTCCACTTCATGTACCACATGTGATGCGAATGACAATAAAGAGACTTGAACTTGAACAAGTTTGATAGTTGCTCAAAAATGTTATAACCTGTCATGATGTGGTGAGTGATGTCACCCCACAGAAAAAAGGTCACTGGTTTGACTCTTGTATGTTATCTCTGTACCAGGGGTGCCACTAAGTGGAGGGGCACGAGGGGCAAGGGTCATTGTTGAGAAATGTTTGAAATATTTATGTAGTTCTGTGACAGAAATATTCCACAACTGGCAGCACAAATTGATATTACTTCAATAATAAATATCTTCTCGGCTATCTACAACTAATAGGCATTTATATCCTTACTTTAGGTTACCACCATCTTTATCGACAAGCATTTATAAAAATAGCTTTTTTCTTAACATTTTAGCACATTCCTAAAAAATACAATTAAAGAGGTCCAAAAAAGATGTACAGGTAGTCCTCGACTTACGAACGAGTTCCGTTCCTACGCACCGTTCGTAACCCGATTTTAACGTAAGTCAGAACTCTTTACACGTGGCGTTCGTAAGTCCGGGTTTTTGCCGTAAGTCAGAACACGCACGGTAAACGGCGTTTTAAACACGTTTTTTTCAACGTAACACAACACCAGCGTACATTCTGTACCTTAAAACATGTACAGTACTGTATTTCCAAGCAGTTAGCTAACACAGTACCCTAAAAAAAAAACATAAAATACTGCACAGAAAGTCAATGGGAGGTGTGATGACGTCAATGGGGAGGCGTTTGTAAGGCCGAGTTGCCGTAAGTCGAGGGCGCCGTAAGTCGAGGACTACCTGTATATAATAAAATTGATGGCACTTGGTTGATAACCAAAGTAATAATTTGTTGCATTTTCAATTTTGAGTGCAACTTCAGTGCAATGTCCACCTCACAGTTTTGTATATTGATTTAAGTTAATTTCTTTCTACGGCCACACACTGCAGCTTTTAGAGCCAGAATCATGACACAAACTGATTACCTTTCTATCTGTGAGAGGAACTTTGTTTCAAAGATGCCTCTGGTCTTTAAAGTTTCAGAAATCTGTCCCCTGAACAGGAAGCCTCTCTTGGTCATGTCTATGAGGATGTTCCGCACAATTTCTCCGAGGTACATGCCACTGCACATTTTCTCATATCTGCAAATTCACAAGAAAACAAGATCATAAATTACACACATGCATGGATTAGATTTTAACTGTGACATTAGGATATGAAGCCAGAACATTTGATTTATTTGTCCTTTATTCAGCACCTTTGTTTTCCCGGGTTGAGAGAGAGGTCGTCTACAGCACGATCGTACTCTGTCCGGATGTCGTCGAGGCATCCGTTGTCTCCAAAGGCCCCCCACTCCATGTTGATACACATCCGACCCTCATCGCCCTCAACCATCTCGATGTTCCTCATCTCCTCCATGTAGCATGCATTACTGCCAGTTCCTGTTTACCAGAGGTGATCGTTAGAGGAACTGAGCGCAGGGAGTCAAATATTCATCATACTGAGTGAAAACCAAGTAAACTGACCAGCAATGAGTCCGACCTCACACGTGGGCTCTTCATAGGCACAGGTCATCAAGGTTCCCACTGTATCATTGACTATGGCCACCACATCCAGGTCAAACTCCTTAAAAACAGTACACAATATGATGTCTCCTCCTGCACAGAGCTTTTACTATGGTAACTAAATAACATGTTGCTGTCAGGCTGTACCTCTCTTCTTTTAATAGCCTCCCTCAGCAGTCCCACCACATCCTCTCCTTCACAGTCTGTTGCCTTAAACCCTTTGGTCCACGTCACCAAGATACCCTGCACACACACACATGCGCGCACGCACACACACACACAGTGTGTCATAAACTGAAAACACTCTATGAGGGATCAAGCAGGTCAACTGTGGTGGCAGACTCACAGCGTCCAGACTAGTCTGTTGGCATGGAAACGAGAAGGTGAAGCCCAGAGGAAGACGAGCGTTCTTCATCCCCATGTAGTCCAGGAAGTCACTGATACAGTGCACAATGTGATCGAACAACTGAAAGAAAAGGGAGAGTAGGAAATTAAACAAACGACAAGTTTTCTAACACTTTCAGTGTAGGCATCCAAAGTGTTCATTAGGTTGTAATGTACTCTCTTATACGCTTAAAAAAGTCAATGTTTTATAAAAAAAACTACAGTATTTTTTGGCCTATAAGCCATGTTTTTTTTAATCATTTGCAGGCCCTGCGACTTAAGACGTCGAAGCAACGTATTTATGGATGTTCTTCTATATAAACCAATTTTTGGGGCTGAGATATGATCATTTTCATTCATTCTGACATTGAAAATAATAAACACTACCATTTTCAGCCGCTAGATGGCACTGGAGTTGTATGGCATGCCGTTGGGTCATGCAATAGGTAAAAGAGGCTATTAATGAAACAATCGGCTTGCCATAGCCTGCCACTTTTGTCCAGCTCGCCTGGAACAAAATCAGCTTCATTTCACTGCGCCGCCCCGGCAAAATGCAGCTGATTTGACTGACCACTGAAGTGCATTTATTAAGTAAAAGTTCAACTCTACAATTTTTTTTCTTTCTTTTGTTTTGTTTTTTGATTGTCCAGAGGACCAGACTTAGCTTTTTTCGATTCAACTGAGACACACCTTTGCTATAAAGTTGAGCAACCATATAATTGTTTTTAGGTGGTTATCTTGTTAAATTTCGAAGAAATGAACAGCGAGTCGCCCTCTACGCGCTTCTGATTCCGTGCATCGGCTTTTGAAAATGCAGCTGATTTGACTGTCAAAGTGCATTTATTAAGGTAAAGTTAGACTGAGACACACATTTGCTATAATTTCGAGCAAACAAATAATTGATTTTAAGTGCCAATCTTGTTAAATACTTGTTAAAGTCCTCCCGTGCACGCTTCCGCAGCTGCCATTTGGCAGCCAATCGATTTTTGGCACACTGTCCCACATTTCTGGACTGTCAGCAGTGACTCGTAACAAACGCAACACATCAGCGGTGACGCATAATAGATGCAACGTATTTATGGAGTTTTCCATTTGATTAGACATATTTGGACTGATGCGACTTATAGGGTGGTGCAACATTTACGGCAGAAAATATGGTAGATTTCTTGTATTGTCAGTGATACATTCGAGGGCACTGTTATGACATTAGGTGTTACCTAACTTGTCTAGATTTGTTTATTTTATGAGATTCACTACTAGTGTGTTGCACACAGATGGAATAAGGTTTCCAAAAATAACTAAATATTAACTACCGTAATAAGAGAATACTGAAACACTGAAATGGTTGTGAGAAGAGGCTGAAACAGTTACAGCTAGTCCAAGTTTCCTGGTTTTTGTTATGAGTGGAGGTGAGGAGGTTCAGAAGAAAAACTGGATTGGCTTCAGCCGGTGTTCAACATGTACATTCCAATCCAAGCATTAAAATCTGTTAACTTGATATTAATCCCAAGCAGTCACCCACTCTGCATGTCCTCCAATCTATCGACCTTCCTCTTAGCTTTCATCTTCATCTCATCATCAGCAGGGATCACACACCAAGCTCCAACCACACCATCCTAATCCTTACTGCACAATCTGTTAACCTGCTTTCATTCTAAAGACATACAAAGGTACGTACGTTCACAGATTTATTTACACATCTCACCTCTTCTCCTGTGCCCTGCATCACTTCCAGAGGAATAGCATAGATCTTGTTTTGCATCTCTACTGATCTCCGTTTGCCAGAGCGAATCCTCACCAACAGAACCCTGAAGTTGGTTCCTCCCAAGTCCAAAGCCAGGAAATCCCCATTCTCTGCGCATACAAAACAAATGTACAAGGCTGATCAAAACCTCCACATTTCATAAAAAGAACTTGTATAGAAACAGACAAAAATCAACACAATAACAGCTTATAAACATGCCTTTAGTATTCACAAGATGCAAATACGTTCTAATAAAATGTTTCACTTGGAACTATTAACATAAATGTCAGACTTTAAGGCCCTGTTTACACAAAAACGATTTCTGGTAAAAATGGAAGAGTTTCGTTGCGCTTGTACTGTCCATTTCCACGAAAATAGCAAATGTTTCCTCTGACAACGGCACAGTTTGAGAACGGGTTCCAGAGTGCAATGGTTCAAAAACGTCCCGGCGTCCGTTGTCGTGTAAACAGAAAAAATTGATATTTTCTGTCGGGGAATCCCTGCGCATTATGACGCAAAACATAACGGTGTCCTACAATCCACAGAAGTGGAAACTATCGACAATACCAGAGTACTGTTTGTGCTTTGACTCATAAATCTAACTCGGTTCTCCGACACAGTGCCCATTTTCTACCTCTTTACTTAAATCATGAAAGACGGATCTCATACAGCTCCACTCTGTTGCTTAACGGATGTAACAGTTTTATAAATCAAAGTTACCCTAAGCAACAGTTGAACCTTGTTGTCTGTCCATAGAAATAGTGTATTCTCTGCCATCTCGACCGCTGTAGCAGCTTTCAGGTAGAACTTTTGTTTTTACGCATACGCAGTTAAGAGTTTTAAAGAACATAGCACCAACTAGTGGCGTGGCCCGGGAATTACAACTTTTCAAGTCTACCAACAGATTGTAATTAGAAGATTTTCATGTAAATGTGTTAATAGAAAATTCATTTTCATTGGATCGTTGTCATGTAAACAGGGCCTTAAGTGATTGTTGTTTCAAAGTGAGGTGAGATGGTTCAAATCAATGATCATCTGCTATGTTCCAGATGCTAAAAGTCTTAGCCATTCTCTCTTCCTGTCTCAAAGTGTAAGACTTCACTATGTTAAGCTTCTGAATGTGTTATACCTGTGCCATCAGGTGTGCTTCGTACAAATGTTGGCAGCATTTTGACACTGGCAGAGTCATGGGTGCTCTTTGAAAGGCCCCGTTCCATCTCTATCGTCATTCTTTTCTTTACCTGAAATTACAAAGAAGGGTTTCATTTTTACAGTTATACAAACACAGGTGCCTGCACAAACATCTGGCATCGCCTGCTCCTCACCTCCAGCAGCTGCTCTTTCGTCAGCTCAAACTCAGACAGAATCTGGGCGATTTGTCGGGACTGCTCGGCGAGTCTGTACGCCACGGCTGTTACCATGGCAGCACCTTTCCCGCTGCCGCTCTCTGAGAGAAGGAAACGAACGTCACAGTCCGGAACCAAGCGTCGGACGGTCTTATGAAGACGGCGAGCATATCTTGAATCAGAGAAATAAAGGTTTAAGTGCTCAAATACAAATATTTTACAGATAAATATCTTTAAATAGGCAATCTAAGATGCGTGTAGAAAGGATGGTAATGTACCATGTGATAAAGTTAACATACATGAACAACTGAACAGAAACACAAGTGTCGTTTTAATCACAATACTCACTGCGGGTGCATCTTGTACAGCGAGCCATCGATGCCCACGGTGGTCCGGAGTCGCGCCACTCCTTTATTCTCCTTCAGCCTCATTAGGATGCCGGCCAGGACAGCAGCTACCAGGCTGGCAGAGCGGAAAGAGACGATGGCAGAAACCTGAACAATTAGGAGGTGGGGAAATATGGAGAGAAATTAATTAAACTGCACAATATTCAAACTTGACTTAAAAAAAAGCCAGACAGAAATTAATAATGTTGTGTATTTTTTTCATAGTAATGCAATTCTTTATCTCTTACCTATGAATTAAAACAAAAAAAAAGGCAAACATCTCAATACAAAAAGTGTAGAATTTCATGCACATCAGTTCGACACATCCAGAGCAAATGCTTCAGTTAATAATAAATAAACAGTTTTTTTCAGGTGGAACTTAAACAACTAAAACATTTCCAGTGATGTTTTTGTAAAGATGCCTACGTGTTGCACAGCAATGCAGTCGTCCGCTGAGGGCTCCACGCCGAGTTTGGTTAAAATCTCTTTTGCTTTTGTTAAGCCTTCTTTACTCCTAAACAAAAAGAGCGCACAGACAGGGGGCATCATTTTGGTTTTCATGCCGTTAAACTAAAAGAAGTGATCTCTGCCTTCTTCAGTGCTGGGCTGTGACTTACTTCTCTATAGCTGAGAGATGCTTGGTCTCAACTTTGCCCTTGGTGAGAAGCTCTGGGGTGATTCTTCCTTCAAAGAGCAGACCTTCTCTTGCCATCTTCACCAGTATGAGACGAACCAGCTCTCCCATGTACATCCCACTGACCATCTTCTCAAACCTACACAAGAAATAGGATGCCAGGAAGATAAACACCCCAAAGAAACGTGTTGCGCCTTTGGAAAACAGATCCAGGCTATAACTCAGTCAGCATTACTAGTACAGCAGTCTCTCACTACTTCGCCGTTCGTTTATCACAGTTCGTTTATCTATTGCCGTTTTTCAAAATAAGTTTGGTTTAAACCTTGGCAATATTCTTTGTCTGTTAGCAAAATATATCATAATCCACTGGACAGATTTAAATGAGTCTCTCAGAATGTAATTATTAGCTGTGCATCTAGAACTTTTAAATCAACCCAGTTTAAGATGGCTGCCATAGCGGCTTCATCTCAGCAAGCACAAAAACAACTTTATCTCTGTGAATTTTACTGAAACTGAACTACAATCTGACATGGTAGTAGCTGACAGTCATTCACAACACACACCCCAAGTGCTAACACACCATGCAAGATACTGCAGTATTTCACGAGACTGCACATGATTTCCATTTCGAGGTTTAATCCAAGCAGCTATATTTCCATCATTTCTCAACACACGATGATCTTGGTGGCAGGACATATGGGCCTTTAATTTGTATTTGCTTTGTTTTATTATGATTGATTATAACAGATAATTATCTGGTCAACATCGCTAATGTATAATATTTTCAGTTTGACATACAGTTGTTTTCCTGGGTTGAGAGAGCCTCGGTCAATCTCTCTGTCAAACTCTGTTCTGATGTCCTCCAGCCTGCCATCATCTCCAAAAGCCCCCCACTCTGTGTTCACACACATCCTGCCCTCGTCCCCCTCCACCAGGTCAATGTGACGCAGCTCCTCCATGTAGCAGGCGTTGGTGCCGGTACCTGCCGTCACAGAAATAAAGCAACAGTTTGATCTACTTTCCTCAAAACCAGCTACATCTTATACGCGCTTAATGCTAAATTCACTTCTGAACTCAATGTTTTAACGAGTGCTGTACCGATGATGATGCCAACTTCACAGCGCTGGTCATCGAAGCCGCACGTCATCATGGTTCCCACGGTATCGTTCACCACCGCCATGATGTCAGCTTCGTAGTCCTAAAACAATTAAATACACAGACGTCAGGGGTTATTTTACAGTTTATTTGATGTCATTTGCTCCATTCTGAAGGCAAAACCAAGAGATGAGACTCACTGCTCTTTTTTTAATGGCTTTGTCGAGCAGCTGGACAACATCCATCCCTTCAACCCCACTGGCTTTAAAACGTTTTGTCCACGTTATCAGATAGCCCTGGAGACAACACCGTGTCAAAGAGAATCATTGACTTTTTTTTTTTTTTTTCATCAGGTGGCAGGATAAAAAACTCCAACACGAAGACGAATGTGTGGTTCACCTCATTTAGTTTGGACTGCTGGCAGGGGAAGGAAAAGGTAAAACCAACAGGGAGTTTCTTTTCTTTGATGTTGTGTTTTTCCATAAAATCACCGAGACACTCCGCCACATGATCAAACAGCTGGAAAAGAAGAGAAAGAGACAATGAAGTAAATTCAGGAAGAAACAACCAGAAACTGTGTGTCTGCGTTTCCCTGCAAACCCACTTCTGTTCCGGTGCCGTGGATGATGTCATCCGGCGTGTCATAGACCTCACTCTCCATCTGAACGGTCTGCTTCTTCTCGTGGCTTACTTTGACACGAAGGATTCTGAAGTTACTGCCTCCTAAATCCAACGCAATGAAGTCTCCTTTCTCTGTTGAAGCAGAAAAATAGGATGATAGAGAAAAAAAAGAAAAGAGAACGAGCTATATGCCGACGTCCCCCGTCAATGATGGGTTTGAGTGATGACACTGATGAGTGTTTTCTGAACTGGAACTGAACAGGTAATGCAAGTAAACCTTAATGTTTTTTGCAATATTTTCAAATGAGTTAAAGTGTCTATAATAACAGATGTAGGTTTTATTTCTTGTCCGAGGTGTCACAGAGTGATGGATTCTGGTGAGCAAAAGAAGCAATTTTACCCACCAACAAGTACAAAGGCTGAGCTAGGGGGTGGCCAATGGTGGCCTTGGCCACCATACATTAATCTATGGTGACCTACCAATCTTCAGCCATCCCAATCATTTGAGGAAATTAAACTTTTAAGCAATATAAGACCTAGAGAGCATAGTTTCCTCAAATGAAATGGGTGGATGGTTTGCACATACTATAGATATGGTGGTGGCCATCTTGGCTTTTGACGTGGCAACCTAATTTTAAATGGGACCTTTCTTACATCTATATGCAGCCACACACCAAAATGGAAATCAGTTTCTGTCTTATTTTTCAAGTTATCACACTCGGGGGACAAAAAGGGGAACATTATCAGTGACATCAAAGTTCATGCTCAATAATCCAGGTTATAATCCAACAACAGACAGAGGACGATAGAGAGTGATAGAGGTCGAAACGTCTTTCCGCAAAAAAGAAACAGTCCAGATGACTTTGAGCATTATTGGATAAGCCAGCAATGTTCAGTCAGGTTATCTGAACGGTTTCTTTTTTTGCCGAGACATTTCGTCCTTCATCCAAAGGACTTTATCAGTCCAAGGAGCCACAAACAAACTGAGTCCCACAAGCAGCACCCAGAAATCGTCACCAGCAAACTGTATTTTGTCCACTATGGGAGTGTGCTGCTTGTGGGGACCCAGTTTTCGTGGCTCCTCAGACTGATGAAGTCTTTTGGATGAAGGACGAAACAGCTCAGCAAAACAAGAAACCGTACAGATTATCAGTAACACTTTACTAACTTTAAGGAGCCAATTAGGTGCAGTCAGCTATTACTGAATGAGAACTGAAATGCCAATATGTGTTTTATCAGAATGTTTATCTTGCACCACAATTTTCATTACAATTAATCTCACACAATCTGAGAATAAACTGAAATCTGCAAATGTAAAACTGATCCAGACACAAGTCACTGACCCTAAAGCCTCAACTATTACCTTTATTAAAAACACTAACAGTACAACACATTCCTGTTTTTCTTCATGTAGGGGCATGCTGATGCTCAACCCTGCAGGTTTGCTTCATGCTGCTCTGTCCTGCTGCACCTACTGTATATATTGACTAGTTAATGATTAACACAAGCAGAAGCTTTATGAAGGCTTTATATCACCTGCTGAAAACCTTATCAAAGCTGATTATTTCTCTCTTTTCCCCTTTTACTTCAACTAATGATATAATCTCTTTCTAAAACAGTGTCTATGTCAGTACAGAAGCTACAGCAAAGTTAAACAAATGTAAATAAAAATTAAATAGTATTTACATAGAGGTTATGAGTAATTAGATTACTGGTATAAGTTAGTTGGTTTCAACTCAAGTAAAAATGTTATAAATTAATTATACCGGTACTTCATGTGGTTGGTTTCAGGCTTCTAATGAAGCAACGTGTCATTTTTCCACTTCAGTACAAGCCATGGAGTTCATTCAAAACAATAACTTTGTGTACTTTTGTGAAGGTTACAAACGTGTGTAAATAATAAAACAAACTGATATTTGCCTCATGAAAGAGAACATATTAATATTAAAGTCTGTAAGCAAACAGGGGAGATTAGTTTAAAGCAAAATGTACAAGACAATATTGAAATACCTGTAAGTTAAAATAGTCAAAACTCAGTGCTCTGTCATAGCCTTTAAATGATAAATACGTAAAAGTACAGTGAGAAAATGTTTATGTGACATTAACTAAAAAAGTATAGAAATGCAGTAAATGTGACTGCAGTGGTGTTAAAATCGTCCCAGAGCAACAACAGCCTGCATGCATGAGTTTATGGCTTCTCACTTCAGGAACTTTGAGATATTTTTCTGTATTACAGTGCTTTATAAATACTGTACTGTATGTTATAGCTTTCTAATTAGATAAATAACAATGTTAGCTGTTTTATCGTGACTCATTTAACAGAAATTTAATAAACTGGCAAGGATCTTAAAATCAAGTTGGCTGTTTCTTTTTCCGGATGTCTTTCCTCCGTCCAGCTTTTTAACAATCCAGTTCTTAACAAATTACCATAATTTCTAGACTATAAGCTGCTACTTTTTTTCCACACTTTTTTTTAAAAACAGGTCTCTCTTGTGAATGAGTCCTTGTGACTCAATGAGACTAACCTGTATAAATAAAGGTTGAATGAACACGCTTTGAACACTGTGGCTTATACAACGGTGCTGCTAATTTATGAAATTTTTTAACAGACTAACAAGCTACATGCTGCCAAAACATTTAGCCGGGCGCTTACATAGCTGCCCAAAACACATCTCACGATCATGTTAAACAAGTGATCCCTTGGGGCACAACGAAGTATTTGCAGCCACTTGATTTAAGTGTGAATTGTGCATTTAAAGTGGTACTCTGAGCTCAGTGGGAGGCTTGGATGACTAGCGTATTTTTTTGACAGTGTGGAGCAGTGTAAAAAAAAAATCCAGTGTCACCAACGGGGTTCAAAAGGCTGGACTGTTGGGTGATAAAGACGACAGCACATGCTCAAGTGTAAATTTGCCTCGAGAAGAAAGTGAAGTTGACAGCGACATCAAAAGAGGGAATGAGGATGAGTGTAATGAAGTAATTCTGAGGCTGTTCAATTCTGACACTGAAGATGATGACTTTAGTGGTTTTAGTGCACAGGAGGAAGATGAAGATAGAGATCAATGACTTTTTCTGGTAGGCTACTGTACCAGTATTTTTTTAAACCAGTTGTGTTAGCGATACTGTTCAGAAAAAAAAAATTACTGTACGCATTTGAGTGAGTTATACTAATACATTTTTAATTAAAATTTTTAAAAATCTTTCATTTATCAGTAACATATAATTCTCTTGATCCCTGTTTCCAGTAGTTTAAGTCATGTTCATTTACGTTGTATCATTTCCTGCCAAAATATTTGAAACCTTAAGATTTTAGATCTGAAAACTGCCTCTCTTGTGTTTCAGTCCTTTCAGCTACGGTTCCATGATGCAGCACCTCCTATAGCTTAGAAACTGTTTCTGTGAGTCTTTAGTATGTGAGTTTTACCTCTGAAAGACTTCTTTTAAACATACATACGTTACTAAAATAAAAAGGTGAATATTTTAGCTGACACTAAATAAAACAGCAAGATAAACTCTTGGTTGATTAAGTTAGAAAAGACTAAATGTGCATCCCTTTTTGTCTGCTGCCGTGAAAGACAGGTGATCATCTAATTGCCCCATTACCTTTGCAAACACAAAAAAATGGTTATAACTCAGCCCTATTCACAGATATTGAGCAAAACGTGGTGCAGGAGTAGTAGGTTTTTGCTTAAAAACCTTGACATGGCTGGTGATATGCATCTCTTCAAGGATGTTTCTGAATAAAACTGAATTCCACTGATTATTTAATCTAACAATGGCAGCAGGATTTGAGTTCATCTCTGGAGTTGAGTAATGTCATTCAGTACAGCGGTCAGTACAGAGCAGCTCTGAAGTTACAAACCAACACAAATTAGTTGTAGAAATAAATTTAAAGATGTAAAGAAAATTTATTGCTGCCACTGACCTAGAGTCATTTACGATGACATTTTGCACCTTATTTTAAGAAAAGCGAAAGTCCTCCTGGATAATGCATAAACAAGACAGGAATAAATTTGAACATTCCATATGAAATGCAGACTGACTATGGAACAGGACAAAAAATGTAAATGGCAATGAGGGAGGGAGAGGAGATGATGCACAACTTTTTTTTTGCCCCATCAGTGTTTTGTCTGTCAGCATCATCGTCATCTGTTCTATTAGTGGTCTCTTCTGAATTACACCTAGTCTTTATGTACCAATATTTCTTCTATAAATACAATTTAAATAATTTAAGTAATAAATATTTGACTATTAAATCTATATCTAGCATTGATCGTTGTTCTTGGCTCGGTAAAATTCAACTTTGGATGAGCTCACCTGTTCCATCTGGAATCGATCGCACGAACGTGGGCAGCATCTTCAGCGAAGCGGTGGCATTGGTGTCCCTGCCCAGCCCTTCAACCAGCTCCGTCTTGAACCGCTGCATGATGTCCAGCAGCGTCTCATCGGAGAACCGCATGGAGTACAGGTACTTATCAATCTGAAAATACACATCAGAAAGGCTTTGAACATTTGTCTAAACCGGTCATCTGTCTGTAACAATAAGATCAATACTGTATTCATCCACAGCCGACAAAGTATACAGCACACAGAGAACATTGTCGCCTGAAAATATCTGTTTATGATAAACACTTAAAAAAACCCACAAAATATGGTTGGAAGTGTTGTACTGTGTTCTTGCTAGGCCTGTCGTGACAATAAATCAATTAATCACACAAAGAATGAAAATTATCAACCTCATTTTCATTTATCGGCTTTATCGTTTCTTCGTCTCTCTCTTTTTCTACTGAAGACACTGGATGACAAAAAGCTCAACTCCGGCGCTCTTCACTGACCCCTCCCTTTCTCTTTTCTCTTTAAAATCTGTTTTAACCATTCAAAATAGCGTTTTTTTGGATTGTTAAAAGCAGCAAAGCTGAGAAGCTAAGCTACGAGCTAAGCTAACAGGCTGACCTCGAGAAAAAAAACCTCTGTCTTGGCGAAGCTCCAAAATTCACGGTTGAAACCCGTGCCTTCATCTAAAAAGGTGTTTTTCGTTGCAAAAAGAAGCTGAGAACTTGTTTAATGATTTTTTTTTTAATTTTTATTAAAAGCTTTGTGTGGAAAAATGCTATGCTAAAGAGCTCAAACGACACCGAGCGGCTGCCATTTTAAGAACCAAAGAGACACAGCCCATGTCACGTCAAGGAGCCTCCCTCCCATTTTTCTTAAAGAGACATGCTGATCGCTCCCTCAATATCCATCCTTCAGTTCAAACAGTCTTATACTGCCATCCAGTGGTCAAAAAAGGTACTCCATGCAAAACAAATCAACATTTCCTCTTAAATTTGAGAATAATTATTAATATCATCAAATTTTAAACAATATTATCGTTTATTTCAATAATTTCTGAGACAATTAATCGCCCAGCAAAATTTGTTATCGTGACAGGCCTAGTTCTTGCAAAACAAAGTACAGTGATATGGAATAATCATCAGCCACATCAGCATGACACAAAGAGCTTCATGAAGTGTATGACAGGTAGGAGATGAGTCAAGATCAGTTAGGTAATTCTGAAACGTATTCTGAGCAGTAACAGCAGCCAATAAGCTGATAAAAGTGCCTTAAAGCAATTAGCATGGTGACAGGAAGTCATAAAGCTGGCTGGCTGAACAAGCCCACTTCTGTGACAAAGAAAGAGTCTGAGCCGTCTGGACTTCAGGAAACACAGTGATGAAAAATTGTGGCGAAATTCATGGTTGCGTTAGTGTTTGATGACGCACACAGCAAACCTGCTTTATGACCCAAGTGTGACAAATACAAAATCAGAACCTCAGTAGTAATGTGTAAATGTCTCATGATCACAAAATGCAATGTCCACACACATTATTTGCATGTGCAAGGATTTTTATTTGACAATGTGTTAATATTAATTGGAAAATGCAATGGATGGGAATGTTGTGTCTTCCTGTTTCAAATGTTACACATTAACTGTATTTCCTTACAGCTCTGGCCTGGACAACGCCTGACACACAGGGAGGGTCTTTACAGGAAATAATAACCATCTGCCAGGCACGGCAAAAGATTAAATGGGTCAAACAAAACCAAAAAAAAAAAAGTGTTAAGAAACCACTTGAAATAATAACCAATGAAAATAAGTAAATATGACATTTTAAGATTTAGCTTGGTCTAGGTCAGGGGTCTGCAACCTGAGGCTCTGGGGCCACATGTGGTTCTTTAGTCCCTCACTGGCGGCTCTTTGAAGTTTTGACCAAAACTTAATGAAATTTAATTGTATTGATTTTTATACCCATAACAGAAGAGGCTAGTTTTATTTGCAATTATTTTGTAAATTTTTGCCCAATAATTACTAGTAAGATAAGCTAAGAACTTTATTGATCTTGCAGTTAATTGTTGAAGTAGTAAGTTTCTTTCGACTGCTCCCACCACTCGCATGAAAGATTTGACTATTTGTTTTACGCTGGATGCCCTTCCTGATGCAACCTGGGCTTGAACCCACAACCTCAGGATTACAAGACTGTGGCACTGGCCACCGAGCTACTGCTGCCCTGCCTGATATTTATTATTCCTCACATAGGCCGGCAGAGTTCAGTGTTTTAATTTTTAGCAAATTTGGTACAAACTATAATTATTTTCCTTCTTTACATGATATCGTCTTGTTTTTGTTTTAAAATGTAAAAATATCAAAAAATGTAAAAATTCATTATATAATTTTAGTTATACTGTATAATGTCACTCCCACTGGTCAGAAGAGTCTGTCTCCAACCAACTCCGTGGCCCATGGGCCATCAGTTGATTATCACAGTTGTAGCAGGTTTTGTGGCTCCAGATATGGTGTATAAAACCTTGTTTGGTGCTTTGTAGGTGTTAAATTCCTTATAATAAATCTGAATCTGGAGTCTGTGTCTGGGACGGACGCTCATATTCAGCATGTGTTTCTGTCAGAGAGGTGCTCACAGTTACTGAAACATGTGATCCTCAAAAAGTGAATGAAATACATTCACACATAGAGGATCAGGCCTGTTTTGGTTCACGTTAATCAGTCAAGCATACTCTGTGCTTTTTTAACAGCGCTGACAAATGTGTGGTTGGTAATATTGTCCTGTGCCTATGCATTTGCTCATCTACAACGTAATAACAAATAAAGGCACAAAAACATCTTCACTCTCTAGCACCCCATGCATATAGGACAGAATACTTGCAAACTTGATGCTTAATACTACAAAATCTTTCTAAAAAGAAGAGATTAGTAACTTGATTTGTAGGCCTGCATTAGTCAAGCAAAGGCAGACTCTACATTATGCTTTGGTCTTGTGATGATCTGCGTGATAAGTTGAAATGTTAAATATGTTCAACTATGAATGCTGATTCATGCTGCTGCTTATTGTTGCTGCTGTTGAACAACAAAAAAGTAATGAAATGAACTTTTTATGTTTGTAATGTATGTGACCCAGACCAACCATCACGAGGTAATAAAAGCAGGTTAGTGTCAGGGAAATTTCTGTAGATCAGGTTATAATTACTCCAGTTAGCTTTTAAAGCTTAAGAAAGAAAACTCAAACATTCCTAAATCTCACATCATGAGCATAAACATGAGCAGTGAAAGGGTTTTTAGCAGGATTAGAAATTTTTATTTGTGACGCAATTATCCTGCTGACCTTGGGTCAAAATGACCCACGAGCCCTGGGGTTTAAAACTGAGGACACATGGGTCATTTTGACCATTTAGACTTTCAAAACCAAAGAGCAGATGACAGTCATGGGTCAGTTTGACCCCAGGGCAGCAGGAGGGTTACATTTAGACTTTCAAAACCAAAGAGCAGATGACAGTTTCCTATATACATGTAATCTTGTTATTAGGTGTAAAGCTGGAAATTTGCAAACACATTTCATTAGAAGTGCAAAACCTCTGATATCAAATACAGGTAGTCCTTGGGTTACGACGGTCTCGAGTTACGACGTTTCATGTTTACAACGCATCTCCCATTAAAAAATAAATAAATAAAATAAAATTTTATTGTGAAAAGCCGAGTTACGCCGTTTCCGGTTTCCGGTTTTACGTTGTAAACATAGCGGCGGAGAAATACTGCACTGTACTCTCTAAAAAAGCTAAGTCTGGTCCTCTGGACA
>JAVCKU010000052.1:14168095-14178525 GCA_032273985.1 Hypsolebias coamazonicus | reverse complement strand
TTTTTCACAGCAGTGACATTTTATTAGCCTATATTTAAAGGCATGTTTGAGTATGGAATGTAACAATGTTACAAACTAAATGTTTGATAAAGGTGCTCAGGGTAAATACCTATTTTATATCAGTAAAAAAAAAAGTAATACATAAATAAACATGTCCAAGCAAGTTATCAACACCTGATGATGTGAGTCAAATGTTCATGCCTATGACTATTATTATTATTATTTTTTAACTAACATCCCACTAATAGAGCATTTCTTGGTATTTCCGTTTGCAAGACTCAACTGGTAATTTTACCATGTATACTTAAAAATATTAATAAAAAATGTAATACACTTATAATGGATTTATTTATATAAAAGCATTTTTCTAGAATTACTCAAACAAATAAGCAGCTCATGTTACTACAGTGGCACATTGTATTCAAACAACGGAGCAACTTCTTAGCTTTGAAGCGCCTGATGTAACTTAGTAAAAAATATTAACACACAGGTCCTTTAGCACTTCATAACAAGACATTTTTTCACCCCATGACCTCATAATTTATCTGCATGCTTCATAAAGCAACAAAACTTTTTTTTCTTTAGAATTTTATCAGGTAAAAATGCTTTTCTCTATTGTAAACATCACAGGGTTGTAAGCATCACTCTTTTCAGGAAGTTATGCAACTTATGTATGGACACTAAGTCTTTGTAATCCTCTCCCTGGACAATTTACATCTCATTGGTAAAATGATATAATCCTCCTCAAGATGGCAGTGTGGTGAATTATGTTTGCACCAGCTCAAGCTCTCTCCTTTTCCACTAAAACTGCCAGATGAAGATGCAATGCAGCTTACTTCTTTAACATCTTGTCTTATGATATACAATTTTGCAAAGCCCTAGCATTTACATGAATAATCTCAAGGTTGGTTCACTCGTTAGTCATCAAATGGGCTGCAGGTGGCATGCGTTAGGAGCAAAGGAGCTGCTAAGTGTGTGCTAACTCAACAATAACCCTGGTTATTCTCGTGTATTTTCTGCTCTAACTTCATCTTGAGCTCAGATACTAAAGCAGAGCTGATGTTTCCCTCTTTGCGGCGGCCGGACTTTGTTTTCTTGGATCCTTTGGCGGCCAGAACTCCAGATATCGTTGGCACTGCTCGGGGTCGTTCACTGGCTCGAGTGTAAGATGGAGGTGGAGGAGGCAGACAAGGGGCAATGGGAGGTGGCGGCTTCAGCCTCGGACTGCCGGTTTCCTGCGATGAGCTGCCTTCTGGGTCGCTGATGAGGAACTTCCCTGCTGGGTTGAATAACTTGATAACAGGTATCTTGAAGTTCCATGTCTGCTGCTCCCTGGGTTTCTTCTTAATGATACGTCTCACCGGCATGATCCTGTTCGACTTTGAGTTGCGCATGTACGTAACCGTAGAGATCAGAACTGTCACTCCTACCAATACAATAATGATAAAAGTGACCATACCTAGAGCTTTTAAAGGGTTGTCCCTACTTTTCAGTAAAAAAGCTGCCATAGGCCCCTTGAGAGGAGTCTGTAAAAGAGCACAAATGGAATCAATTGAATCTGAATTCAACATTTAGCTCAGCATTTTTTCCAAAAGCATGCAAGCACGAGTCATGGATGCACAAAGCACTGACAGATGAGGCCTAGCCAACACGCTCTCACTCACATCTGTCTTCCTCCGTCCAACAGCGTGGGACTGCTGATGCAAAGCAAAAAGCTAAGCAGGATGCTAGTTGTTGGTAATGCATGTGGTTGTCTGACTGATGAAGTATGAACAGTTTCATTTGAGCAGCACAATGGTGTTAGTGAAAAAAATGGAGACAAAATAAAACCAAACACAAAAAAAAAATCTAAGTAAATCTCTTTTAGTCATTTTGACAACCGTAGTTTAAGTCATCCTCTAGTCAAGGAAGTTGTTTCATTTTTGTAATGTCAAAAAGTTTTCAAGAAATCCAGGTGCAAAGAATAAAGTAGGTATAAAAACACTTTCAAAATGCTGAGGTACTCTTTTGCACACAACCATTCAGCTAATGTTTGCAGCTGAATGGGGAAGTTTAGCCACTCCCACACCGAGTCGGTGTCTCACTTGACTCGGCGAACCACTTTGATATAGTTACTCTCTGGGTTGATTCTGGACTTTTTCACTGCGTTACAGTACAGGACTGTGGAGATGCAGACAGTCAGGGTAATGAGGGACGTGATAACGCTGAAACAAATTCCAAAAACCGTCAGCGGACGCTCGCTAAGGTCCATGAAGTACGAAAACATTCGACCTTTGATCTGAAAAGCACGATCACAACACAGAAACAAAACCAAAGAAACCAGTGGGTCATCATGAAGAATGACAGAATGAATGAAAACATGAAGGGTCAGAAACAAATATGGGAAGGATTAAAAACTTTAAAGGATATGCTGTTTTTCGGCTTACATCCAATTTTAATCTCAACAACAAGACAAAAACTAAAAAGTAAATTTGTGCCACAATCATATTTTCTTCTAGTTTTTTTTTTTGTTTGTTTTGTTTTTTTTTACACAACGTGAACCAAGCGGTAGATCCAATATTCATTTACTGCAGTTTTATTACTACAGTAGTCCCTCGCTAGTTCGCGGTTCGACTTTCGCGGACTTGTTCTTTAGCGGTTTTTCAAAGTACGATTGAACACAAGGAAAATAATAACAATTGTGCACGAAACACGATTGTCAACTTTAATATTACTCACGTGAATGCGACAGTACAGGATACTGTGTAGTAAAAAGTTAACCAAGAAAATACTTTGGACAGGCGCAGCCATTTTATAGTTTTCTCTCAATAAGCCTACACTGTATCGCCACTAAAAAAATGACTACATTTCCCAGAATTCAACAGTGCCCCACCCTGAAGCCCCATTGTCTTCTGCTGAAATGGAGGGAAAGTTTTTATTTGATCCGAAAAAGTTTGGTCCATATTCATACAGTGACTTCGGTGCCTAGCAGATGCAGAGAGCTGACCATAACCGGATTTCCAAACTCATTAGTGAATCTGAGTGCCACCGGCCCACAAGGCCCTCTGAGTGGGGAGGTGCCGCCCAGAGGTCCAGCGTTCTCTCTGGAGCCCATCGGGACCTTTTTCATCTGGATTTGGGCTCGATCGGGACCACACTGGCCATCCGAAGGTCCTACTCCCTCCAAAAGTATTTTGGTGCTCAAGGGCTGCAGAAGGCTGACCAGAACTGGACCAGAACCGGCAAGATAGATCTGATGGACTGGAACTGAGCCGCTGTTTCTGCAGAGCTGGCAAGTAAAATTTTGCAGTACTGTGCAGTTAAAATGACGTAGGTTTAAGAATTTAGAACATTGCAAAATGGTGGGAATGGTTTATAAACCCTTAAGATGTATACAATACATATAATGGATATAACATCCCTACTTCGAGGATTTTCACTTATTTCGGGGTGGGGACCTGGAAAGTAACCCCTGCGATAAACGAGGGACCACTGTATATTTTGTACACAATTAGAGGATCAGCAACTGGCTGTGACTTGATCCTTAGATACTTTAATTTTTGTCCTTGTCTCAAATGCAAAAACAACCAGTGTTATCCTTCGAAGAAGATGATCAGTGAAATAATGGAGGATGATTTAGCCTACAGAAGTCTGCAATGCTTCTTAGTTTCAACTGCTTCAAGCTACAGCTCAGGCAGACAACAGGAAGCACAGCGAGCATGCTGTAAGCTAAAGCAAGTCTTACCGCTTCTGTGATATCAATGTTGACCACAGCTGTTGTGCTGAAGGACGGAGAACCCCGGTCCCTGGCCTGGACCACCAGAGACCACTTGCAGTCTTTTTGCTTGGTGATGTTCTGGACGATCTCCATCGATGTAATGAAGGGCTTTAGTTTGATCTCCCCAGTGTCTGCGTTGATGTCAAAGGCGTTGTCGGGATCGGCCGTCATGATGGAGTACTCAATGACGTTGTTTGGAGACTCTGCATCCTCGTCCACGGCCTATAAGAAGTGGTGGTAAGTTAGGAAACTAACATTTCTTTGTAAAGCACCTTTGGAGCTTCTTTGGGGGGCGTTTGGGATTCGTGAGGACCAGCAAAGATTGAAGACAGACATAAATCAGTAAAGTTCTGCCTGTTCCCAAAACAAATGTTGCTTATCTGAATTAGGCTTCCCAGCTGGCCTTGACAGGCCATCTTATCTCAATTTGCCTGAAGGCCATCTTGGATTTTTGATTTCGATTCATGTTGTGATGGGGAACGTTCTCAGCTATAACCTCACCCAATTGAAACTCTGTGTAAAAATAGCTGAGTTAAATGCATTTAAATGTAGCTTTGGTGGCCATCTTGGAATATTTATTTGAATTATTTATTGGACATTGCTCTCAACTATCACCACACCATTTCAGCTGAATAGCTCAAAAATGGCTGATTTATATTACAGTATTTTCCTTTTTAGCTCAGGTGGCCATCTTGGATTTTTGATTGGCAATCAGTGTCTATGAGTGATTGTTCTCAGCTACCAATACACCAAATTTCAGCTAAATAGCTCTAAAACGCTCTGAGTTATATCCATTTGAAATTAGCTTCGATGGCTATCTTGCATTTTTAGATTTGAATTCAGACTGTGTTGTGGTCAGAACTGTCAGGTACCACCACACCTAGTTTCAGCTCAGTATACAGTATATTTTAAAATAACTGACTTTTCATATTTTTTCCCCTTTTAGCTAAGGCTAAATCTTTTATTTTTAATTTGCGTTAGTAATGTAGAACAACGCACAGTCAGCTACGATTGTACCACATTTCAGCTCAATATCTCAAAGAATGACTAAGTTTTAGTCAAATTTGAGTTTTCTGAGGTGGCTGTGGCAGCCATCTTGAACCAAAATGGCTCCAAAAGTTACTGTTTTGTTCAGAGACCTCTCTGCTCTAGATCATGTGACCTCACTGTGGCAGCTAGAGGCTGTGAAGAGTTCCGTCAGTGTTTTTCAATTATAAAAATGATGTCTTTGTTTGCAATTACGCCGCAGAGGTAACTCGAAATGCTAATAAAAGTAAAAGCACACATCACGGTCCTGAGCCGGTCATTTTGATATAAGATTTGTGGGGGGTACACATTGCAGTTCGGGCCGTATTAAAGTTGACGGAAGAGTAAGATATAAAGTTAAGAAACCCGTGTCAAGTGGATAATAATAGGTGCATCCCCAATTCAATATTTAGCAGTTGTATAAGATAATACAGCGTGATGTACCTGGACTTTGACAGGCGTGCCTATGATCATGGTCTTCTCAAATAATTTGTCGTCAAACTCTGGAGGGTGGTCGTTCATGTCGAGGACGGTGACAAAGACTTCAGACAAGCCGTACTTTCCCTCCGAGTCTTCGGCCTTTACGTAAAAGTTGTATTTGGACCTGATCTCTGCGTCCAAGCTGGTCCAGGGTTGGGTGGAGATGAGGCCTGATGACGGGTGGATGGAAAACCTGCAGACAAAAAGTAGTCAGCGCATGAGACACAGCAACAGATGTACATTATGTGCGTTCGGAACAGACCAGGTGGCAAAAAAATATAGAATAAATGTGAAATAACTGAATTGCACGACCGTTTACACATCTAATTAAAGTAAAAGCCCAGCGCTCTCTGAGTTCTTTCTTCTTCAGCGTTGGGCTCGCTGCCACTTCACTTGATCAACTTTCAGTCTTGTTTTCTGCTGTGAAAATTCACAAGTTGCTTTGAAACTGACAACTTTCACACAATTAAGGTTTGCTGTCTGCAGACGAGCATAAATTCTCACTTTTCCTCAGCTGCGCGCTGCCTTGCTTTTTTCAAAGCTACCGTTTCTGTGGCTCCAGCTGTCACATCGCATGTTAATTGGCTCTGCCTTTGTGAGACGGGCCGGGCTGGTTATTTTTAACCCTCCGATCTAATTAGAAGATTAGCCAGCATCTCGCATCCATTTTGGATTAAGCCGTTTGTGCAGCAGAGAGGCTAAGAAAACTGGTTTTTTGTTTTGTTTTGGATTTTTATGTCTCCCAGCAGAAACAAAATGTGAATCAAGACTCCTGTCCTGCCTCTTGAGCATATTATTTGGACTATTTTGCATAAAGCGCACTTAAAATCTTTTAATTTTCTCAAAAATCGACAGGCAGCCTTAAAATCAGGTGCGCCGTATGTACTAATTCTGGTTGTGCTTACTGACCTCAAACCGATTTCATCTGTTTATTGTGAATGAGCTGAATAAAGTTTGACTTATTTGACTGTTTTGTTTTGCACAATGCACCTTAAAATCCGGTGCACCTTATGTATGAAAACAGACCCGTTCATTGATGTTGCGCCTAATAATCCGGTGCGCCTTATAGTCCAAAAAATACGGTAGTTAAAATGAACAGTTTACTGTATATTTTTGGAAGGGAATTGAAAGTGTCACATATTTTCATGGTGATCAGTAGTGAAAGTTTTTTGTTCTATACGTACAAATCTGATCCTGATCCATAAATTGTGTATTTGACTTCACCCCAAGGCCCCGAGTCCAGATCCTTTGCCTGGAAAACAAAACAGGAAACAAGATTAATTAATAATGCAACAAATTGTTAAACTATTTGCTTTTCGTGACCATAATTATTTATCTGATTAAACTGATGTTGCATAATAAACTCAAAACAGTCCATATTTGAATGATTTATTTTAATAAAGCTGATGGTGAACAACCAGCTGGGATCTGTTATAAACAGGGTAGAGTCCCTGAATGGGAAAAGATCAACAGCCCAAATAAAGTTAGAGCAACATGAATCATTTTACTGTGAAGTTGGACCATACTGCTTCAGTACAGGAACCAATGATTAAATAATAAATATGCCAAATTCGTAACCATAATCCTCTTCAGTGAAAAATATTATGGGGCACATGCCTGAATTAGGCAAAAAGCACCAAAAACAGCCCATCTTGGCTGCTTTTATCTGATGAACCGCATGTCGTAACACACTTTTGCTAAAGAGCTGATTGATCATATAATCGCTCTGTTTGAGTAAAAGCAGAGCGGGTCACGACTGACTCACCGTGACAGACACAACACTGGAGCCTCCAGGAGAGTTCTCGGGCACTCTGGTGCTGTAATACTCAGACGTGAAAGAGGGGACGTTGTCGTTCGTGTCCAGCAGGTTGATCACGATGTCAGCTGTGGCACTGAACCGCTCAGGAGTGTCGATCTCCACCGCCAGCAGCTGCAGACACACAAAGTGATGGAATCTGAGCTAAACGCGACTTTAAAAAAATGTAAAGTCTGTGTACAAATCTGTAACTGTATGAGAACATATTTATATTAAATACTCAAACTTAGTGGTAAAATTAAAGAAACATGACTGAAAAGTATATTTTATTCAAAATCATATATTTTTTTTAAAATACTGAAATTGTTTTAAGTGTCCCGTTATAATTGCTCATTTTTACTATTAAACAATATAATAATTCCAGTAATTACATAAATAATTTATTAACGTTTTAATTTTTTTATGTACCAGCAATTACTGGAATTAACAATTTTGTTTCTAATTAATCTAAATATCTGTTGAGTAGTAAAGGAGCATTATTAGAGGTACAATAAGTGGAAAAAATACCCATAAACTGAATTTTGGATTATCTAATTTTCATTATTATAATTTTTAACATGATCATGTATTATTTTAACCCTCTAATGTCATAGTTTGGGAAAGCTTTAATGTTACAATAATGTCATATTTCTGTTATTTTTAACATAAAGATGTTCTTGTCATTTTTATTTTTATTTAAAAAAGCTTCAGTTTGTCTCTTTTCTAAGCTCCATGCTGAAAACTCACTTCTCCTCTGACTGACTTACAGGGATGTCATTAAGTTACAGAAGAACTTCTAAGATAATTAGATGTCATACAGAAAAATAACTACACAGACATGTAATAATAAAACAAAACTACATTATTTAATCAATCTTTAGCTTATAAAAAAACATGCAATAGATTAAACACAGCAATCGTTACTTTAACACCCAACTACAAAAACGGAGATTTCACCTTGAAAGAGAGGGTCTGTCCCTTTTCGAAGTCGATGCCAGACGTGTCCTCCACGATGATGGTCACCTGAGCTTCATTCAGGACTGTTTGAGGAACCACTCGAAGCACTCGGCTTGGCCCCACGAGCCTCAGCTTGAATTTAGCGTTTGCTCCCTGATGACCATCAGAAATGTGGAGTTAGAGAGGGAGACTGTGAAATGTAAGTTATTCTAATTACTGTATAATGTCCTCGACAAAAGGTGGATTTTTAACAGTCATATTGAAATAAGCTGACAATAAATGTTACAGGAGGCCAGACAAAGAAAATATGATGGATATTATAATATAAATTCACTTAAGCATGTTTGTACTGAAAGAAATGTATTTATGTAGTACAGTAGTCCCGCGCTACGTTGCGGTTCAACTTTCGCGGACTCGCTTTATTGTGGTTTGTGGGCGTACAGTACTGTGCATAATTTTTTTTTTATTATTATTAAAGCACTGCCATCTGTAGTTTTCTTTCATTAAGCCTACACTGTTTTGCCAGTCTAAAGAACTATATTACCCAGAAGCCATCAGTTCACTTCCCAAAGTCAACGCTGCTTCCAACTGATGCGTTCTGCAAATGGAGGGAAAGTTTTGGAACTCAAAGTCAGAAGTTCTGTAAGGATCAGCTCACAGGACTGGCAGGAAAGTCTCAAATAATTCTGAAGCTGAACTCATACTTCAAGTTGTATCTTCACTGGTGAGTAGATGGGCTGCACTTGATCTGGACTCAGTGTGACCCGGATCCTGGGAGCTGCAGGTGACAGACAACTGTGGGGTTCAGCCTGGTTCTGGTCATGCTGTGCTGGTCCAGACTGGTCCAGAGGTGGTGGACTAAATTCTGGGGCAGCCTTGCTCCTGGAGCGGCAGCACGCACACATCAAGACAGATGGGGCGTCATCATGCTGCACCAGGACTTTTTTTTCATCTATCGGGTCGGACGGAACCGAGCTGCTGTTGTTCTGCAGAGCCCTTGTAAGTAAAACTTAGACGCTTCAGAAAAGTGTGCTGTTAAAATTAGTAGGTTCAAGAGTTTAGAGGGCTGATTTGTGGGCTTCATTGCTGCGGGCTAGGTCTGCAGAAACGAACCGAGTCGAAATAGAACAGAGTTGGACCGGAACCAGAGCTGTTGTTGTTCTGCAGAGCTGCTAAGTAAAATTTAATAGATACATATAAAGTACAGTACAGTACTGTAGGTATGTTGTTAAAATGATGTTTGAGAGTTTAGAACATTGCAAGAGTGTGGGAAGGGTTTATAAAGCCTTAATATATACTGTATATAAATACTAAAATAAATTACTGCTTACTACTTCTACAGTAAATACTAAAATAAACTACTGCTTACTACTACAGTACACATTAAAATAAACTACTACTTACTACTACTACTACAGTAAATACTAAAATAAACTACTACTTACTACTACAGTAAATACTAAAATAAACTACTACTTACTACTACAGTAAATACAAAAATAAACTATTACTTACTACTACAGTAAATACTAAAATAAACTAGTACTTACTACTACAGTAAATACTAAAATAAACTATTACTTACTACTACAGTAAAGACAAAAATAAACTATTACTACTACAGTAAATACTAAAATAAACTACTATTTACTACTACAGTAAAAACAAAAATAAACTTTTACTTACTACTACAGTAAATACTAAAATAAACTACTACTTACAACTACAGTAAATACTAAAATAAACTACTACTTACTACTACAGTAAAGACTAAAATAAACTACTACTTACTACTAAAGTAAAAGCTAAAACTACTACTTACTACTACAGGAAATACTAACATAAACTATTACTTACTACTAGAGTAAAAACAAAAATAAACTACTACTTACTACTAAAGTAAATACAAAAATAAACTACTACTACTACTTGTGTAAATAATTTTGTTCCATCTCATGTACCACATGCAGTGGTAATGGAAAAGTTTACTTAAACTTGATTTACTGTATCCCTACTTTGTGGTTTTTCCACTTATGTCGTGGGGGTGTCGTCGCAAACCCCCGGGATAAACGAGGGACTACTGTACTGCTGCATCTGAATAGAAGATAGAACTTGTAATACAAGCCCCAATCTTGAAAAAGTTGGGACATTTAAAAAAGTGAATAAAAACAAAATGGAATAATATGCTCATCTCAAAAACCCATATTTATTCACAGTGGAACATAGCAGACATATTTATTCCTGAAACTAAGAAATATTGCATTGATTTTTGGAAAATATAAAGTTAGTTTTGAATTTTAAGGCAGCAACACATTTAAAATAAATAAATAAAATTACAAAAAAATATATATATACATGTACAGGCTGTCCTCGAGTTACGAACGGGTTCCGGACCTAAGGACCGTTCGTAGGTCG
>JAVCKU010000052.1:14079589-14090682 GCA_032273985.1 Hypsolebias coamazonicus | reverse complement strand
TGTTCTCATTTGACATCTTCTTGCTTGTTTGATGTCAAAAATCAAAGCATGTTCAAAATTTTGATTCTATTTTTTTTTATTGGCTTCAAAAAGCCAAGAAATGGCTAACTGCAATTTTTTTAAGCCAACTGAGACGCAATCTAGCATTTATTTTCCATCTATCAACTGTATCCAACTTGATGGTATTCATGATGCATAGCTCTCGATTGTACACATTTTTTATGAGTAAAACATTAAAACTTCCCACTAAATCAGAAGGTTTTATCCTTTTTTGTCATCCTCTTCACAGTTTAAATCCCCATGTGGGGGGTGATTAAAACAAATTTTAAGAAAACAAAACATAATCCATCCTTCACCCACCCGGAGCTCATAGGAAGGAAGAAAGAAGAGGTAAGAACAGGATGTGATGGCCGAGGCCTACCAGACTCGTTGGGGCTCATGGACGGAGGAGAAGGCTGAGCACAGGAGTCATAACACTGATGAGATCTTAGCGGGGTGATCTGATTTCACTGTGAATTAGAGTTAAAGAGAGCTCCCTGCTGGGCTCATACTTAGGACAATCTCCTTCACTACCAGACATTCATTGTTAATATGACATTCCCTGGGATTCTGGCTAATAGCAATCTCAGAAGGAGGGGTCTTTTATGATAATTAAAAAAAAAAGGCACAGCTATTCTGCTTTTTGCTTAATGTTTATCTCTCGGGAATTGCACAGTGGCATGGCACGCAATGACACCATCCGTTTTAATTCTTTTTATAGTCTGTTTACAGTCAAGGAAAGAGATATGAAATAAAGAAGGCTGGGGGCTCCATGGCAAAACTGCATCCATCTTTATTCTACAACTACTATTATTTCATAAAACCACACACTTTGACTGTAAATCTAAGAATCAAATTAAAACAGGACTAAACATGCAGCAGGGAGACATCTCTGTTTCAAAGCTGATGGTCACTTTCAAATCTTTAACCTCTAATGAAGGTCTTAGCCTACAGTTTATTCAGAGTTTCCCATTTATTCTCTTCACAAATTCAGACTGAATCACATTATCTGTTTTTGCTTCAGTCCCATTACTCACGGAGATCCTGCAATGATCGTCAGTGTTTTAGGTCACGTTGCATCATTGATCATAATTTCCTGAAGTGCTTTTATGTTTATGAGAAATCGCCCAAAGTGCAGCCTGCATCGTATTTCCCCCTGGCTGTTTCATGCAATTATATGTATTTCAGTTCAAGTGCGAGTAAAAAATTCACAATTGATCAAGGCGTGCTGTAGACACAAACTGACCTGGATGGCTTTCTAGTCAGTTTTCTATTGTCTGTAGTGGGACAAACAAAATGGCAGAGCTGAAAATCCATCAGAGCTGACAGGTCCATTACACACCAACATCAAAGTACTTTTGGTTGTCTGAACCTTTTTGTCCACCATGTCCTAGTTGAAGTATTACAAGCAGCTTGAAATATTGCAGGGATATTTTTTTTTCCTTTTTTGTTTGTTTGTGGGAACAAAGTACTTAGATTTTCTGATTGCGTGGACATTAGGATATAAATTATTCCTAGCAAGTAAAATAACACACTAAAACCGATTTAAAGAGGCAACTTTGGAAAACAAATTGTTGTGTAATAATGAGCTATACTAACCACCCTTCATCACACATACTGTAAAACTTTAGTGCTGAATTTGAATTTCCAATGAGGAATACCCAGGACGTTCATTATAACTGTTTGTTATTGTTGCATAAGATAAAAAAAAGAGGCACTAAATCAGCTCCCTGAGGACAAACTGCTCCACCAGGTCTCTTCTCCTTTGATGTGTCTGGCTTTAAATTCTGAGTGCTGCTCATCTGTTCGTCGGGAAACAGTCTGCTTAAATACAGGATTGGACATTTAAATGATTTCACTGGTGACAGGCCTGCTGTGACAGAATAACAGATTCTGCTGAACAAATAGGCCGTGGAGGCTGCCGGGGTCCCTGGAGTCAGCCTCCAGCCCTCAGGCTCTGTTTTGTTAAGGACTTGTTTCAGTATGGCAGCACTTCTGGAAACATATTGGCCTTGTTACACTGAATGAAATGCTAATTCTCACGCGCTGTCCGGATTGTGGGTCTTTGTGTGCATGCATGCGTTCACAAGCTTTGCACATGAGCAAAGGGAAGGGTAAAATTAATAGAATTCATACACTGGATCGCAACTGGCCACAAATGCAAAGGCGTAACTTAAAATCTGGACAAAATCTTGTGGTTTAATAAAACATTTTTTAAACAAAACAGATTTTTGTTTTCCAGTACTAATTCCTTTCAAAGCTGAATGTGTCTGTAACAGTCATCCACTTAACTGGATTAAAAATGATGCCTTATTTTAGGAACATGCCCGTCCTTCGACAGGCCGCATAGGTGGGAGTCCCTGAAGGTATTATAAGTTTATGATGGGATGATGGGGAGTAGGTCAGCTAGAATGTGCTTAAAAAAGCCAACCCAAGCTCTTTCCGAACTTACCTTTTTTGTGTGGGGAATTGGACAAAAGCCATAGTTCCCTCTGGTCTGTCAAAGCTATTCTATAATCAACCAACCGTGGCCCTCCCTTTAAAGAATAGGAAGACATTATTCAGCTTCCTCCTTCTGATCTTGAGGCCACAACAAACCATGTAAGCCTTGGTTTAATGGTTAAATAAAAAAAAAAAAAAAAAAAAAAAGGGAGGAACACAATGTCCTCCTGTCAGCAACTGCAGACACAGAGGCCTATGAGCCAGGCACCACGTGACCCCCTGACCACCACCTCAACCACGGTGGTCACGCCACTGAGCACCGCCACACAGAGAGAGGCCTTGAACCAAGGTGCTCTTAGTCTTCTTTAAGGTCAGATGCCAAATAGAAACAGTCTTTTTTTTATTTTTAATTAGGACCACAAGTTGGAAAATAAAAACTAACTTAATCGAAGCCATAGCCACATATTTAGGAGTCAACTGATTGAATTGACTAGAGTGAATGTCATCCATGCACCAATGTTTTTAACTGTTCTGCCTGCCAGTTGTCATTTAGGAAGGCATTTGTACCGCCAGAACCTTTAAGGGATGAAGGATTATTTTGCAACCACAAATTACAACAACGCAAAAAGCTTGAGCTCATTTCCACGACTGACTGAAACTTAGAGACCGAACCCAAAACATTTACAAAATGGACAGTGCCAGTTTGCCAAAAGGACACTAAAGGAAATTTATTATAAACAATATAGATTATTGGGGATTGCCATTGCAATGCATAGAGGCACCTATTATTCTACACCTAATAAGCATTTCTTTCTTTCTTTCATTCTTTTTATGTCACCGCTAATGCGGCCCAAACCGCAACGTGTACCCCCACAAAGTTGCATCAAAACGACCGGCTCAATCTCGAGATGAGGGCTATTACTTTTATTGGCAATCTGAGTTACCATGGTGACGCATTTTGCTAACAAGTATGACATATTTCCTCATATACTTCTCACAAAAACTGCTGCTGTTAAGTCATATAGAGCGTAGATGTCCCTGAAGGAAACAGAAATTCAATGTTGGGTTTGTTTGAAACTCATAGAAAGTAATCATCAGAAAAATGTCTAGAACTGATTGATGTTTGGAGCCATTTTGATTCAAGATGACTGCCACAGCTACCTACCTCAACAAACAAAACTGACTATAACTCAGTCATTCTTTGAGATATTGAGCTGAAATTTATTATGTTTGTAGCTGAGAGCAAGTTGTTATACATTCTTAAAGAAAATCAAATATCCAAAATGGCCACCTTTGCTAAAAGAGAAAAAAATATGATAATGCTGCCATTTTTAAAGTGATTCAACTGAAATTTGGTATAGTGGTATCCGAGAAAGATACCTATCACATAATGAATCCAAATAAAAATCCAAGATGGCTACCTTTGCTGAAAAGGACAAAATAGGATAACTCAGCCATTCTTAGAGCTATTCAGCTGAAATTCGGTATACTGGTCGCTGAGAGCGACACAAGTACTGTCAAATCAGCAACTTAAATCAGCAGCAGCTTGGCAATCCCCGTCAAAGTTTCCAGGAACTTTGTAGTTTGTATTATTATCCCATAAAGAAAGACCCCCTTACAACGGTTGAGCTCATTGTTGGCACAAATAAGAATTTTTTTTATTACCATAATATTTCTTAAATTTGAGTGTTTTAAAACGTTTTGGAGCAGCTTAGCAGTTACAATAAACATCTTTTATTGTGTATATTTCCACTCAGTAACAGATAATCCAATTAAAGACAAATCTGCGCTTGGACATTTTTCTAGATAGGCCTACATATGTAGGTGAAAATTATATCATTTTACACATAAATCCAAACTTCATCACTTAAACGAGTCATAAATCCTGATATTACGGTAACATTTTCAGTTTTTACTGATAAAACTAAAGTATTTTTTTAAACAAATGACCATTATCCACTGAGCAACATTGATTTTATAAGTGTACTGCCAGTGATTGTGGCATGATGCGCTGAATGTTAAATAGGTAAAGAGCCCCGTGGCAGTGGCCCCCTGTTACCACTTAGTCCTATTTGGCTGGCCTCACTCACACTCATAATTAAGACCCCCAACTGTGAATATAAATGGCCCCTCAATCAATAGTGATAGAGAGAAATAAAGAGAGAGTGAGACATGAAGACTGTGGGCATATCTCAGGGGCAAACATGATAGCATTATGAAAGGAGCAGCTTGAAAGCGGCTTTTACTCTGACAAGGGAGCTAACATTGTAATTGTCCCTCGAGAGACCAGGAGCTCTTGTTATTAGAAAACAATTTCTCCCTCTAGGCCACTTCTTTTTCTTCAGCCGGGGGGCACGAGTATCCACGTTTCTCCTCTTATCCAGAAATTGTCTCATGCACAATAAGACAATGCAGAAAAGTTAGTGTTTAGAACAACCGAAAAACAGATTTTATACTTTTCTTAGATGCAATCACAGATTTAGTATCAACTATTTTCCTTGATACTATAAATCCTATAACTAGTGATGAAATGCTATGATTCAAAGCGCATAGCTCTGATCTTTGAAATGGGATTCTGTGGAAAAGTTACCAACAATATTTTACCTGCTAGTGCTTAGACCAACATACTTTGTAATTTGGAAAAGAAGTTTAATTTTGATCAAAGTCATGAGCCAACAACGAGTCAAGGCAGGGGCCAAGATTAGCTCCATTCTTAAAAAAAATTGAGATTAACATGAATACTATTTTATGAACTTTTATATTACCGTTAATTTCACATTACATGGTTATTTACATAGATTTTTTTTTATTTGTAAGCACAAAAGTTGCAGCAGCAGATAGCTTTAGCACTAAATGTAAGGACAATTCTGCAAAATAACGTGAAAATTTATAGAACAGTACTTACTTGAATGGCTATAAAATCAAATTACCGTATTTTTCGGACTATAAGGTGCACTTAAAAGCCTTTAATTTTCTCAAAAAATCAACAGTGAGCCTTTTTATCAGGTGCACCATATGTATTAATTCTGGTTGTGCTTACTGACCTTGAACAGATTTTTTGTGGTACAACTGAACAATGTTGAGAGTTATTGTGAATGAGTTGAATAAAGTTTCACTTATCTGTTTTGTTTAGCTTAATGTGCCTTATAATATGGTGTGTCTTATTTATGAAAACAGACCCGTTCATTAATATTGTGCCTTATAATCCAATGCATCTTATAGACCGAAAAAGTGTAACTTCGAGGAGTCAGCTCATCATTTGGGTCAAAACTAACTAATTTCTCCAAATCGAGGCCGTTATATATAAAGGTACCGGTAGTTAGTGTATATTAATCCATATAAACGGTTTCTTTTTACACTTTACAATATTGCTGTTTTTGGGTGTAACTGGGACTCCGAGTATATAATTTCTTTCCGCCACATGTACCATATGTGATGCGAATGACAATAAACTTGACTTGAACCTGAACTTGTTAAAAGCTATCAATAGGTAACATTATAATTGTTTTTCTGTTGTGTCTGCAGAACTTCACTTTATAAGAGCTTCACTATTCTTTAAGAATAATGCTGAGAGCTAAATAGTTTGGCTGATTAATACCAGGTGCGTAAATTGCCACCTTTCCACTTTTGTTGTTGTTTGTGCCATTTTGTACAGTGTCCTGTGCAAATCATACATCATTTCAGATAGTTCCCTCATTCCTTGTTTTTAGAGGTTTATTTCCTGAAATGAATCCCCTTTGTCAAATCCATTGATCCTTGCAAATCTAGTGCAATATTCCTGTTTGTTTAATAAATTGACCTGTAATGTAGATTAAGTTAAGGGAGGGGTGGGGTTGGAGAGAATGGGGGTTTGAAAAAAAATGGCCATTAACATTTTGCCTTGTGAGTTTGTGTGGTTAATTTAAAACATTTAAGGCTGGAAATGAGCTTCTCCATCAAATGTCCCACTTCCATTTACATTTCTTGCATACAAGTCAATTTGTGGCTGCCCCACACCATAAATCATTGCCACCGGAATGCTGTGTCTGTACCTCTAGACATTACCCTGGCGCATGGTACTTAAAAAAAAAAAAAAGCAATTTAGAACTCCATTTACTCAAAAAACACTGTGCTTTCAGCAGACTCACACTCACACCAGCAAAATGAAGATTAAACAGCAATGCCTAAAAGAGTTTTATAGTAGGAATATCTTGCAATTGTTCGAGTTGTCTTTTTTTTTCTTTTTATGTGATAAAATGGCTTGAATAAACTGGTTTGCTTATTTTAAAAAAATGACATTAACTTTCTTCTAAACACAAAGTGATTTGAACATATTAGTGCACACAAATGTACTGTTGTTTTTCTTGCGTTTTGTCTGACAAACTTCACTCGTTACCCCCCCAAGTGCTGCAGCTCCCCGGTCAAGTGAAAGTGGAAATAGACCTACAAGTCTGTTTACTGTGTTTCCATTTACCATCAATAATGGCCTGATAAAAGAGATGCTATCTGACCAACCAGAAAGAGGCGGTCAGTAAAATAGGTACAAAATTGTGTCACGTATCAGGAAATAATTGATGACCCCCTTCACTGGGATCTCAAACGGGGCATTGGAAAATCATTTTCAATCTATGGCTTAGCAGATGAAACAAATGCTTCTGGCTTGCTTTGTCAATTCTCACTCCTTAGGGTCGAACAAACAGCTTTTCCAGGGCCAGCTCAAAGGCGAGTGTACAGGCAACCAAGCTGAAAATGTCCCTTGTCCTCCACAAAATGATACAACCGATCATTGTATAAACCAACAGTTTGCTATTTGTCATTGGAAAAATATATAATAAGAGGGGGGCTTTGTATTAATTGACTGTATACATTCTCTGGGCCTGCAGCTCCATTTATAGTCTACATCTTTCTTTCATTACTATTTCAGCTAAATCTTTTTAAGACAAAAAAAATATATATATATACAGTATATAAAAAAATTAGAGGAAGAAGAAGTATGAGAAAGCCAAAACATTTTACAATTTAATTATCAAATGCATATTACAGAAGAAAATAAGATTTTCATCTTTAACATGTGCGATATAAGAAATAAAAAAAAAAAATGATGAAATTATTATGAATTTTTTACAATTATAAATACTTTTAACACAGCTTGTCATAAGGCAAAAGGCATCCATTAAAACATTTTTAATTATTGTTTTAAATTATCCTTACAAAAAAAATATGAATTTGACATTAAAGAAACCAGATAATTCAATAAAATAAAATTAAAAAAATCATGAAATGTGGCAGTCTGGTGAGGCCAATCTGTGCTTTAACGCTCTGCTTGTGTGTTTCAGCGTGTGTGTGTGTGTGCTGTCATCCCAGCAACTTACCTGATTAGTTTAGCGTCAGTCCTGCCAGGTACCACACAATGGAAACTACGAAGGAAATAGTCACGCAGCCCACACGTGCACAAAACACTGCCCGAGCAGAGCTGTAGCGCTGCTAATGAATAAATAAATTAAAATGTTTACATTTATTTGCTGATGGAAGTCGTGGTAATTATTTGTTGATGGAGTGTGTCTAAATGTTCAAATCAAAAATGACGCTTTGAATAATCGATATGGAAGCAGTTTTGAGACGCTCGTTCAGTTTGGGTTCAGACTGTTGCTTCATTTTGACCATTTTAATTGACTAATACAATGAATTTCTAAATAAGATTTGAAATTTGTATAACAGATTGAGTCATCAAATCAGCCTCGAAACATTTTCCTCTGATTCTGATTACCTGATGATACCTCTGAAGTTATTTCGAGCACACCATGACATGGTGCAGAAAACTCCTTCATTGTTTGAGGAGTGCTTTTCATTTCTTCAGCTGGCTTGAAGTTGGTTAAAAAAAAAATGGGGGGGTGGGATCGACCACACATGAGCGCCTCACATCACACACGCTGCCTTGTCCACGGGCCTCCTGCTCGCTTCTGTGAAACCAACAGTTTATCCTCCACCAGCAGGGCCAGGAGCATGCTCCGGAGGGGGCACATCGCACCACATTACCAAGACAATGGGGCCATATGGGGAACAGAAGGATCTCCCGCTTGCCTTTTCAACATGCAACAAACGGTGGAGCATATTATGCAAAGGGAGCGGTCACTTTAAGGTTGCAGCTTTTAGCATGACAATTGATATATAAGGGAAAGTAATTTCATTCCAATTTTGGACTATTATTGGCACAACATAAAGGGATAAGATTTATGAGTTTTGCACAAAAGCTCTTTCAGCCAGGACACCCACAAAAGCTACACCGTGTTCATCAAATCGACATCATGTCAAATGTGGCTGATTATTCTTTTTGCTGAACTTATTTAAATGCACATTTAACGCCGAAGCAGGGCCTCAAAGCAAGACGTGACAGTTTTGCCTTGTTGACAAGTCCAAAAGTCGCAAACAAAGCATGCAGCCGTGACGTCACCGGCAAGGCGCTGCGGAACGGTGCAATTAGAAATGTCTGAACATCTTGCGTGTTGATTGGAGCATCGCGGCTCTTGCGATGCAAGAATGGAGATCCAATCCTCTCCGAGTGTATGGCATCTTCACACACAGTCAGCAAAGCAGGGAAAATCATATGGCAAAGTGTTGCTTGAACTACGACAAGTGCATCAATGCCAGGAGACTTTTTTTTTCCATCCTTTTCTAGGAGGAAGCTGTTAACACTCTCTTCAGTGAATAGCTCCCTAAAAATAAAGAATTCAGACATAAATTTAGATATTTTGCTGTTAAAAATAATTCAAAACTATAAAAATATGCCCTTAAAATTATTATTGGTGCCTCCAGCGTAGTGTCAATAATTATTGGCCTATCTGCATGTAATGAATTGACTATCCTCATGATCTGGCTCATAATGATTTTAGGACACCAACGGGTCCTCTAAAGAAGATGAGAGCCTATTGATCCACAAGATAAATGCTCTTTAGGATGTTAATAGTCTAATTTGCTTTAATGATTTCTCCTAACACTTCCCCAGTCAAGGACAGGATAATATACACTTAAAAAGGCATTCTAAGCAGGGGTGTAGCAAATAGGTGCTTCCTGCATAAAAATGTAGGGCATTTGAGTCATGTGTTCGAAATTGATGATCAACCTCGCCATTAGTTTTTCTTTATTTGCTTCCTTTCGAGGTAATTATCATGGATTAATGCTGTTCTGAAGTGTCGTGCGAAATAACATTAGCAATATCCCTTCCCAGAATAACCTGCTAGGGCCTAATAAGCAGAATAATGACGCTTCCAGGTTTTTCTTTGATGCAGAGTTAAAGTGAACAAATGGTCTGTGGAATTGATGATTTATTTAAATAATTAGCTGTCACTTATCGAATGCATGTGATCCCTGAACACAAGGCCTTTTGCTTTAAACGGAGATATGATATTCCATATAGAATAAATATCTACTGGAACTACAAGCAATTTTTAAGATGTTTTTTAGCCTAACACCAAAGAAAATTCTAATCTCAGACAAAGGCGGTGTAGTAAGACACACCACAGACAGGATGAGCTATTGCTTTAGCAGTTTCAGGCATAAATGACATTGACTTCTGGGAGATGGAACTCTTTAACATGCTCTGCACCAACTGAGTCACATCTGCCGTTGACAAACAGCTAAGGAGTAACCTGAGTCCATGTTCTCTTTACTGGCAATTTTTACATTTTATCATTGAAGTCAATGAGCCAATCTGCAATTTACGCCGTGGAGAGCGGGATGAGTGTATTCAGAACCCGGTCACACACCCAATCTCCTACTAAAGAGCAGCGATAATGTAATAATGCCTCACTGATGTGCCAGGCAGTAATGGTGCTGAACATCTCCCATTCATCCAACACTACCTGATCATTGCTTTAACGGAATAATACATTACTGCTGGAAATAGCTGTAAACGTCCAACTTTATCTTGGGAATGTGCACTCCTTTTTACCTCAGGAAATGTTCCTGTCCCTCGGTAATAAAAGACAGAGCTATCAGGATGAAATGAAAAAGAGATTGAAACCCTTCTGTCTCTGTCAGAAAATGCACAGATATACACAGTATGGCCTTCCTCTTGTTTTGTAGCCTACAGGCTGTTTGTAGTTTTATGAAAATGGGTATGATCTCGTGCTTTCTTCAGGAATAAAACAAGGCAGTAGACATGGCTGCTGTTTGCCTCTTATAACTACAAATTTGGTTTAATTGACCATCATGTCTCCCCGTTTCTTAAACCTGTCAATTATTTTTTTCTTGATGAATTACAGTTAACTCTGTGTCAATAACAGCCTTCCTAAATGGGCTTAAATAGACCAATGTTATGGCTGTTAAGCCCTTTTTTCATTAGTACTTTTAGTAGCGGTACAGCACGGTTCGACTCGGCTCGGTATGGTACATGTTGTTTCCATTATACTTTCAGTACTGGTTTTAGTGGGTGGATTCAAATTGATGTCACGTACCTCACCAGCTGGTGGTAAGACCCTGAAACAGGTTTCAGTATAGGGTGAGAATTTATTTTGAAGTTTCTGGTAAATTAAAAAGAATATAGATTATTAAAATGAAAAAAAAAATCTATCTATCTATCTATCTATCTATCTATCTATCTATCTATCTATCTATCTATCTATCTATCTATCTAT
>JAVCKU010000052.1:13985729-13995895 GCA_032273985.1 Hypsolebias coamazonicus | reverse complement strand
CATCCAAATTTAGACCCACCCAGGCATGTGTGGAGTGCTTAATGGAGGAGGAGAAAAAGGAGGATTTCCATCTTGGTATTGTTTGGTTGTGTAATCATTCAACTGTCCTTTTCCCAGGCTAATGAGTACTCGCTGCCTGTCCTGAATTCCAGCCTGGATGAAGTCAAGCCCAGTTTATCCTCTAGCGCCAACCCAGACTTGGGCCCCAGCGTGTCGCAAAGCTACCCTGTAGGTAAGATCATGTGCCATCCAGTTTGCCTTTGCGCTGCCAAGCCACGGCTTTAGCTGAGCGGAGGGTGGTTGAACAATGTAAACAAGCAATGCTAAAGAGTGCTCAAATGAATGTGTGACAATAAAGGCAACCCAAAAAGAGAAGTGTGAAGACTTTTACTCGGAGCTGGGAAGGTGTTACAGTGGTGCGGTGAAAGCTGAGCAGCTGTCTTCAGTCTGCTTTCTGCTGAGCAGACAGGGTATTAAAAAAGATTGGGAGCTGTTCAGTCACCGCTGGACAAGGACCTTTAGGTGTCAGCACATCAGAACTATGACTGTGTATCAGGGCAAGGTCTTGGGGAGGGGAAGAAAAAAAAAAAGTCTACCTTGCAAAGCTGGCTGCTGCTGCACTGCTCCTGCGATTTGTCCACCAGGAGACAGTTTGTGTGGCTGAAAGCACGAGTAATGTGCTCCGGTAAATACGCTCTGGCATTTCTGCCGCCTAACTCTTAACACCATGATCATTTATTTCACCCTCCTATCGCTCCTTTGCTCTGTCTCCCCCACCCCCCAGAGTTGTCTCCTCTCCTTGTCACAGTTAATGACCCTCTGGCTAATTGAAATATTGCTTTGTTGTTGCTGTGTTATTGCCGAGAAGAAGGTGAAGTTTACCGAAAGTTTACGATGACTGTCGGGTGCCTGAGATTAATATACAAAGCTTTTATTAAAATTCATATAATTATGCAGCAGCCATCAAAGGCAATGAGTTCTGCATGGGGGATGGGGTGGGGGGACGAGGTGATTGAAAATTGCTGCAGCCCTTCTTCTCAAATGAAAGCCATGCGGTCTTATGAGAAACGAAAGAGCCCTTTTCTCATTAATATGTGGGAGGTAGATTTCCCCCTGTAAGGCGGGCCTCCTGAGAAGAAAGGTGTGTGTTTGTCCTTTGTGTATGGAGGGTCCGAGCAGAAAGCAGGCCTGGTTCTGCAGGCAGCTCTGATTGCACCTGGGATGAGGATGAAGGCTCTCCTTACTCTGCACAGGTGCAAATTAATACAAAATAAAACGCCTGTCCTTATGGGGCGCTGTTTGTAAAGTTACACAGTCAAAAATTAGCGGCAATATTTTGGTTTATTTGGCCTTGCATAAGAATTTTTTTTTTCCCCAAAGTCATATTTTCACTATGTTATTCATATATTTATAAATGTCATACTTCCCAACTAAATATTTAATTTGCAAGCTAAATATTTAGTTTACAAACAAAATACTTGCAAGCTAAACATGTAGTTAGCAAGCTAAATATTTAGCTCCACACTAAATATTTAGTTTACAAACTAAATGGTTATGTCCAAGAAAAATGCTTAATTACAAACTAAATATTAAACTTGCAACTTAAATATTTAGTTAGCGAACTAAATATTAAGTTTAAATTAAATATTTAATTTCCGAGCTAAATATTTTCAAAAATAAACATTTAATTTCCAAACTAAACATTTATTTTCTAAGCTAAACATTTCATTCCTAAACTAACTATGTAATTTGCTAACTAAATATTTAGGTTGTACATAAATATTTAACTTACTAGCTTTCTTGTTAAATACTTAACTTGCAAGTTAAATATTTAACTTGCGAGTTAAATATTTAGTTTGTAACTTAAACATTTATCTTGGACATAAACATTTAGTTTGTAAGTAAGTAATATTTAGTGTGGAGCTAAATATTTAGCTTGCTAACAAAATATTTAACTTGCAAGTTAAGTATTTAGTTTGTAAAGTAAATATTTAGCTTGTAAATTAAATATTTAGTTTGGAACTATGACATTTATAAATGTATGAATAGCATGGTGAAAATATGACTTTGGAAAAAAAAATTCTCATGAAAGGCTAAATAAACCAAAATATTGCTGTTAATTTTTGACTGTGTAACTTTACAAATGACACCCCATAGGCTCTGTGATCATATCAATGTGTGTGTTTGAACAGGAAAAACACAAGATCTACTTTAGTAGTTCATTCCATGTCTTTCTACGTTCACAAGAGGCAGAGAAATAAAGTACGCAAAGGTCAAACTAATGGAACAAACATCCACTCAGACTTGCTTGATAATTACTATTTGGTTTGTGGCTCCTCTGCTTGGTTTTCCCTCAGTGGCTGCCTGTGTAGATAATGTGATATTCAGGTGTGTGGTCTCCCTAATGGCTGAGTATTACAGTTTACTTGCCAGCGATAAGCTTACCAGAGGAATTTTAAGCCATGCAAAAAGTGGTAAATTATCTGCCGTATTTAGGCCGCGATCCAATTCCAAATTAATTGCGTCTTTATGGTGGGAAGAACCGGAGAACACGTTCACCCTCAGCCTGTTTTTCAACCAATTAAAACGCCTGCACTTATTGATCTTGTTGATTTTATGTCGTGGAATTTGCATAATCTATTAAAAATGAATGATTCATGAAGCGCTTGTTGCCAAAGATTGGGATTGTCAGTGATCTGAAAGAGTTGAGAGATAGAAATCTTTTGTGTCCTCTGCTTTATCCTATTTGGGCTCAAAAGTGCCTCAAATAAGAAAGGGATTTAAGGGCATTGTGCACATCATCGAAATTCAGAGGCAAGCCAGGACTTCCATTAAAAGTGCTTTTTTCTCTCTTCCTTTCCTCCAGATTAATTCTGTATTACCTGCTAAATAGTCCCTCTTACCCCATAAAAACACCAAAGGGTTCCCTGAATATGTGCAAAGGACTATTGCATATTGTGAGGTAATTTCTATTATTGATATGGGAAGTAATTTCTTTGATGAATTCCCTTTCGAGAGATGGATTTTCATCTCAAGTGCTTCTTATTCTTGTTCAGTCAAAATGCTTAAAATTCAAATGGCGTGGTCTGTGGGTGAATCGGTGAATAGCAAAAGGAGGAGCTCTGAACTTTTTTTTTTTTTTGCACATTTGGAGAAATAAATGAGGAGATGGCCTTGATATGGCCAATTGTCCACTACTTCAATAGAAGAGTTTTGGTATTTTTCCTGAAAGTAGTCGGAGTCCATCTGTTTTCTTGATTCTGCAGAGTTGAGAGTCATCTGAGTGGTTTCCCTCGGGCTTTTCAGAGGAAGTTTTTACACATCTTCATTCAGAGACTGCTCTTTAAACTTGTGCCCTGCTGGGCCCTTTAATCGAGGCCTCAAAAGGCTTCAAGCCCCTGGGTCAGTGGTACATTTTCTTTTCCCTTCTTAATTTTCCTTTTTTATATATATATAAAAAAACTTCATTCAGTGAATTAAACATTTATTTAAAGGTGAGGGTGCTCTCAGGGTGAACCACACAAAAAGCACCAAGACCCGTGTGACAAACCGACAATGAACATGCCACCCGTGATGCGCGGCTTCTTGACAAACCGCTAGTTCGCCTCCCCACCGGGGGAAACTCTCCGAAATTAATGCTCATCTCGTCTTTTACAAAAGCAAACTAACCTTTGAGCACACATTTGATAATGAATGACTTTCAGCCTGTGTTTGGGGAATTAAAGCAATTTGGCTCTACAAACATTCTTTACTTAGTTGTAATTAATTAGGGTGCAAGATTTTTTTGGCTGTTGATAAATTGCCCCATTCTGCAATATTGCCCCGAAAATGGAGGTCAAAGATTTTTGGTTGTTGTTGGAGCAAACATGAAGGTGTCCCTGTCATGCTGAATTTAATACTCTTGCATGCAAAAGAGTCATTGTCAAACGACTTTGTTTTTGTGCCAAAAAAAAAAAACAAGAAGGTCACTCTACTTTCCATTTTTTGGGATAAGAAACTGAGCTGATATCAGATGCAAAAGATGCACACGTTTTTGTGATGTTGTGGATTTACCGTATTTTCCGCTGAACACGTTGCACTGCCCCACAAGTTGCATCAGTCCAAATTTGTTTAATAAAGTGGAAAAATCCATAAATATGTTGCATCGTCGTATACGTCTCATCTATTATGCGCCACCGCTGACAACCCAAAAATGTGGACTGAACCTGGAAATGTGGGCCAGTGTTGTGCCAAAAATCGATGGGCTGCCAAATGGCAGCTGCGGGAGCGTGCACGGGAGGACTTTAACAAGAATTTAACAAGATCAACACTTAAAAACAATTGTTTGTTTACTTGAAATTATAGTAAAGGTGTGTCTCAATCTACCTTTTGCTTAATAAATGCACTTTGACAGTCAAATCAACTTTCAAAACCCGATTTGCGGAAGCGGGCACACAGTGGGAAGAGCCTCTATGCATTTCATCAAAATGTAACAAGATAAAACCTAAAAACAATTTTGTTTGCTCAAAATTATAGTAAAGCTGTGTCTCAGTCTAACTTTTGCTTAATATATGCACTTTGACAGTCAAATCATCTGCATTTTCAAAAGCCGATACACGTACATAAACATGCAGAGGGCGCCTCGCTGTCCATTTATTTGAAATTTAACAAGATAACCACCTACAACAAGTATTTGTTAGCTCAACTTTATAGTAAAGATGTGTCTCAGTTGAACTTTTACTTAATAAATGCACTTTGATGGTCAAATCACCTGCATTTTGCTGGGGAGGCACAACAAAATGAAGCTGATTCGGTTGCTCCAGGCAGACAATGGTAGACAGTATGGCAAGCCGATTATGTCACTAATTCAAAGCAGTCTGCTCCTCAGATATACAGTACAGCGTTAACATTATTTTTGTGTATGGATGTTTCTGCTTAGTGCCCTGAGATGACTTCTGTTGTAACTTAGCACTATATAAATACACTGAATTGAACTGAATTTAATAACCGCTTTTACCTATTACATGATACAACAACATGCCTTACTACTCTGCTGCCATCTAATGGCTGAAAATGGTAGTGTTCAAAAATTTTTTCGGTCAGAATGATTAAAAACGGTCATCTCAGCCAAAAATTGGTTTATAAATATGGGGAAAAAATCCATTAATACTTCGCTTTGGCATATAAGTTGCAGGGCATGTAAATTACGGCATAAAATGCAACTTATACTGCAAAAAAATACGGTAGATGAAACTCATAAATCACGTATGTCTTTTTCCAGTGGTTAAACAACAACAGGGTGTTTTCAGTCAGTGCGTGGTTCAAAAATCCTGTCCTGCTCAACGCAATCCAGCATTGCCAGTTGGAAGGATAACGCTATTCCCAGTTCAGCGGTTACCTCTACTACTCCATTTAAGACCAAAATCAACAAGCTTTTTAACAGCAAACCAAAAAAATCTTTGAATTGATTTTTTTTTTAATGGGGAGAGAGAAAAAAAAAAAAAAAAGGAGGGCGAGAAAAATAAATAGCTTGATTTGCTGGCGTTCAATCTAAGGGGACTGTCAGAGGAACAGACAATAATCTAAAGAAGCCCATCTTTTAATGAGAATCCCAACACACATCTCTGTTGTAAAAACAACAAAGGCTAGGAGGCAGCTAATGAGGCTATCATCGCTGCACTGAGGGTTCTGCGAATGTGCGCCTCTCTGAAAGAGGGCTTTAAAAGGAACATCAAGCAACAGTCGCGAAGCTGCTGGCAGTCACCGCCAACTGATTATACAAAAACAGAAGTCAGCGCAGTCCGTATGCTGGCAAATATGCAGAATATTGATTTACATTTATTATGTCTATTAGTAGTTTTTTGTTCTCTCATCAACAGTCCTAAGTAAGGTTTGAGTCTGAATTATCTGTTCTGATCATTGATTATTGATACTAAAGTGTGTCTTACGGGTGCTATTTAAGGTCAAAGTGAAAGCTGAAGTTTCCAATGAGGGTTAAGTTATTGATCGCCTGGTTTGATTTTGTGAGTCAATACTAGGGCTGGTATTGATGAAGTGACCAACCCAAATGAACTGGTTTCTTATAGTCACTGATGTTAAACGCTTGGGTTTTGTCATCGTTTTACATAATATAGCTGGGTTCAAATCCGGCGTGGGATCTTCCATGCGCAGCTTGTCTATTCGTTGAAATGTAAAAACAAAAAAATCAGAAAGAAAAAAATAATAATTTCCAACATTTTGTATGTATTGTTTGTTTTTATTTACAGTAATGGGATACAGTTCAGAAAATAAAGATAATTATGACATTTTAATAAAAATGCAAGATAGCTGTGTAAATAACAATAGAAAAAAACAAAGAGGGTCAGTGTTCGTAGAGACTGACAATAGTCACTCTTGTCTACACAAACACACACTAACACACTATGACTTCACCCCTGCTGGACCCCCCACTACAGTACTCCCACAGCTCCCTTTGACTTATGTGCACTGGCTTGTGGCTGACTAATTCTTACAATAAATGAAAGGTTCAGCATGACATCACTTTTCTCTGCAAAGCTCCTTAACTCACAGCCCTGAAGTCTCAGCGCTTTAACCAAAAGATGCATTTCACCAGGGACGCCTCTGATGCAGCCATTGCTGCCGACAGCAGTTGTTCACTGTGTGTTGGTTAGCTTGAATGTAGCATTTATGTAGCTGTTTTTAGTAATCCCTTGATTTGTCTTTTGTTTGTGTATTATTGGTTTTAATATCTCTTTTTATGGAATTACAAACTGCCAAATGTTTGCACTAAATAGGAAAAATCCAGTATTTCATTAAAAATACCCAGTGTATTTTCTGATGAACATGCAGCAATAAATTAAGATCAAATTAAAAATGACCTGCGTTATTATTTTTGCTTAGTTTCAACATGTCTGCATCGTTTGTATAAATTTTGTGCATAAGGTACCGTACTTTCCGTCGTACACATCGCAGCGTCATAAGTCGCCTCAGTCACATCAGTCCAAAAATGTCTAAGAAATTGGGAAAAAACATAAATTAGTCACTTTGCTGTATAAGTAGCATTTATCATGTGTCATGGCTGATGTGTCACATTTGTTATGCGTCACCACTGACCACATGGAAATGTGGGCCGGTGTTGTGCCAAAAATTGATTGGCTACCAAAATGGGAATCGTGGGAGCGTGCATGGGAGGGCTTTAACAAGAATTTAACAAGATCAACACTTAAAAACAATTACTTGTTTGCTTGAAATTATGGTAAAGGTGTGTCTCGGTTGAACTTTTCCTTAATAAATGCACTTTAATGGTCAAATCAGTTGCTTTTCAAAAATCGATTTGCGGTTGCAGAAGCGCGCAGTGGGACAACTCGACGTGCATTTCTTTGAAATTTAACAAGATAACCACCTCAAAACAATTGTTTGTTTGCTCGACATTATAGGAAAGGTGTGTCTCCATTGAACTTTTCCTTAGTAAATGCACTTTAATGGTCAAATTTGCTGCATTTCTCCTGGGCGGCGCAGCAAAATTCATTCAACCTTTATTTATACAGGCTAGCTGATTTGATGTTTGCTCCAGGATTTCCAGAGCGAGACGAAGGTGGCTTGGTATGGCAAGCCAAGTGTCTCATTAATATCCAGTTTTACATAGTAATGGGACACTTTGCTTGCCATATTACTCGAGTGCCCTCTAGCAGCTGAAAATGGTAGTGTTCAATATTTTCCATGTCAGAATTAATGAAATGGTCTGATCTTAGCCAAAAATTGGGTTATAAATGTGAGGAAAAAACATATTTGTCGCTTCGGTGTTTAAGTCTCAGGACTTGCTAATTTATGCAAAAGGAGCGACCTATATGGCGAAAAGTACGGTACTTCAATTGTAAACCTTTTTCTTGCATTTTGTTTTTGTTTTGGGAGCATTTTAAAGGAAATTTGGGAAATCTGATTTTAGATCATTAAATCACTTATCTATGATTTTGCTATGAAGGAACAAAATTCCAGTCTAGATTGTCACAAAGTTCTATCTTTTCTTATCTTAAATGTTGGAGATTAAAACATTTTATTGAAGCTGCAGACAGCAACCTGAACAGGAGTACTGTACAGAAAAACTTTAAAAAACCTGAATGATTTGAGAGCTGTGGAAGACAACAAATTGGCAAAGAGAGGGAAAAAAAAAATCAAAGAACATATATGTATTGCATGCAATGAAGAGGTGCACTGAGTTTAGGAATGAATTCTTCAGTCTTTCACCCTCCTTGGATGGCATTACTCTGGCCTCCAGCTCTAATGTTAAAAATCTTGGTGTTATTTTATCCCCCACATTAAAAACGTTACTAGAACCACCTTCTTCCACCTACGTAATATCTAAAATTAGAAACATATTTAAAAATGATGCAGAAAAACTGGTTCTTGCATTTGGCACGTCTAAACTGGACCATTGCAATGGTTTGTTATCTAGGTGTCCAAATACTTCTTTAAAAAGTCTTCAGTTGATCCAAAATGCTGCTGCCAGAGTCTTAACTGGAGTTGTTAGGATAGATCATATCTCACCAGTTTTAGTCTCTGTCTTTACAGCTAAACGCCACTAGAGGGCACACCCTCTGTTATAAACTGAAAAAAACAAAACAAAAAAAAAAAAACCTGGTCTTAACCCTCCTGCTGCCCTCGTGTTAAAACTCATTTTGACCCAAGAGCAGCAGGAGGGTTAGCCAATAAAATTAACGTTGCACTTTTTCCTTGTTTCATTTGGGTAGATTATAACCAGTTTTTTTTTTTTTTTTACTTTTTCTAAGTGTAACTGTTAAATCACGCATGAATAAATTAAATCTTAACCTATTTTTAACCCTCTGGGATCAAATTAATAGTTGTTTTTTTTTTCAAACAGGTAGGTAAATTTTTAGCTAATTTCTACTCAGTAGTTGTTCTTTTGGCTGCGCCCTTCTGCAGGGGTTGCCACAACGTGCAAACTCAAATAAAAGATTTCTTAATTGTTTAATACGATAACCCTTCCTGACACAACCTGGGCTCAACCTGCAGCTCCAGGATCACAAGACTGTGACACTGACTTCTGAGTTACCACATCCCTAATTTGAATCAATGTTTACTATTTAGGCTTTCTCAAAGAAACTGTAAATTTTTTAAATATATTTTTAATAACTTTAGTGAAATTGGGTCAATTTTAACTAGTTTGCTTGAACGTTAATCTAAATTTTAGATAACGATGTCAATTAATGTTTATTATTGAAAGGAAGTTACATACTATACAGTGTTTATACCGTTACCAGCTCCTTACCAGTTATGACATCCAGGAATTTCTTCATGTTTCTGTCTAAATTATCAGGTAAAAGTTGATAGAAAGAAACAAAACGACTGATCCTGAAGCTTTGGATCTGTTTGTGATCAGTAGATAAACTCGTTAGGCAGCTATGAGGACTGCATTAAGTTTTCTCACGTAAAAGATCTAAACGTTAAAAAAACAACATCACAACAACGTTCATATGACAGTTCCTAACTTTAACTTTTGCTAAGTTATCTTTACTGTATTCTCATTATGTAAATGTTGAGTACTTACAAAGCAGAACTAATACCTTCTATCAAAGTTTATTCAAAATCATCAGGTTGCAATTAATGACAATGAATAGTTAACCCAGTTCACATTTGACTATGTTGTAAATTACATTTACTAACTAAAATACTTTATTTAAAACTTAAATTATCCAAATCATTTTTACAGTGAATCAGCATGTTAATAATATGGTAACAGCACATTTTATTATACTCAGTTAAAGTGTGCACATGAGACAGCGGGTTTGTCGGCCAGACTTCATCTGATTTTTTTTAATGATTAGCCTTGTCACCCACTGGGACAGATGCATTGTTTTACATTCTCTTGGCAGAGAAATGAGCGAGAGATTTTTCCACTCATGCAGAAAGAGGAACATTGTGCACAAAATAAACAATGGGAACACTCAAAAGGGTTCTGGAGGAACGTCTCATAGATGTCTGAGCAACATTTTATAAGTCTATTGACATAGAAACACAAAATTATTACACAAGCTCAAAAAAGTCTGCATGAGGAAATATAAAATAAAGCATAATAGAAAGTGACTCTTAGTTGCTTACAAGAGTTCAGTTGACATAAACCAGATTTAAATTCTTACTTAATTGTTCATATTTTTAATGTTTAAGAAATT
>JAVCKU010000052.1:13969316-13979345 GCA_032273985.1 Hypsolebias coamazonicus | reverse complement strand
AAAACACTGTAACAAAGCTGATGTTACACTGTAATACAGCTGTTAAAACACTGTAACAAAGCTGATGTTACACTGTAGTACTGTAATAAAAAGATAAATGAAATACAGTACAGTAAATACAAAACAATAAAATAAAATAAAAAAGTAAACACATGCTCACCTTGGACTTTAATGTTGCGCAGGTTGGCTCTTTCTTTGAAGCATTGGAACCACTCTTTAGACTCAGTGAACTCCTCAGCTCCATTGCCCTCCCCCACCTGAGTGAGTTACATACAGTATTAAAGATACAAACCGGATTACAAAAAAGTTGGGACACTAAACAAATTGTGACTAAAAACTGCATGCAACTCACCTGAGCAGTTTGTGTGTAAGTTGAAGGCCCCTCGCCGGCCTCGTCCCTCCTCTGTGATTTCAGCGAGGCGTAGATCAGTCGGGCCTCCTCCTGAATCACAGTGAGACTAACAGGGACATGTCTCTGGTTCTGGTCCTGCAGCCAACAGAACCAGCAGTTTCTCCATGTGGACAATGTCACCGCTCCTCTGTTTGGTAATGATCGTGGACTTCATCAGTGCGGACCCACGAACATGATCCAAAATCCTAGCCTTGTCCTGGAGTATGGTCCCAATGGTGGAACGCGCTAAACAGAGTTTCTCAGCTATGTCCTTTTGCCTTACTCCCTGATCGAACAATTTAATAATTTCTACCTTCGTCTCCATTGTGATGGCTTAGCGTTGCCTCTTACCTGCAGCGCCATCATCAGTGGACACACTAGCTCTCTTTGGGGCCATTTTAAAACTAATAGTACTGTAATGCTAACTAGCTAGCTATGAACACTCGCTGTAATAATCGCTTGCTCGCACTTCTCTGATCACCAAACTCAACCGCGCGGCAAAGCTAGCGCGGTCCCGTTAAATAGCTTTAGAATCTGTATCACTCCGCCTTTGTCTGTCAGAGTTACAGTACACCTTTACTGTATTCGTCCGCTGGGGACCCCTCCGGCAACAGCGGTAATTTTGCCTCTGCCAAGTTCCAAGTGCGTGCGTAATGACGTAAAGACGCAGTTAGACCGTAACTCGACGTCATTGTTTTCAACGGGGGTCGAACGTTAAGTCCGGAAATCCGTAAGTCGGATGAACCGTAACTCGGTGACTGCCTGTACAATGACTGAACGAAAGATTTCAACTTCTCGTGTAAACCTCACCACCATCTAAGACACAGCATTTGAATTTGAAGATCACATCCAGTACAAAGTACACATGCAGAACCCCCACCCCCCCCCCCCCCCAGTCCCAGAAAAAAACAATGCTATGGGATTGCATGGGCACCCTATGGATAAAAATGCAATGGGCAAGTCAGCAGCACTTATGTTGTCACAACTTTCTGTAAAGTACAATAGAAATAAAATAGAAATAAATACCTGATTTATTTTACGTGTTTCAAAACTAACTAATAAGAAATATCAAAGCGCAAAAAATACGTGTTAACCATTTTTCCAAACTGTTTCAAGTGTTACGCATCATTTTACAATCTTCATTTGATAAGCAGCAGTTAAAGCTCTATTTGTTGTTTCAAATGGTTCATTCTTCTGTTAACTTTCAGGTTCCCCTTATTATTATAGTGCCGCATCGAGAGGCTCCGCCCCTCCCACTGCTGCCACTGCCTATGACCGTCACTAGTTACCATGGAAACCAAATCAACCTGCAGGACCATGGCCTCAGCCTCCATATTGCCCCCGTGTGAACAACACGGTCCACTGGACTCTGAGCAGCAGCGCAAAAAAAAAAAAAAAGTTCACAGCTCACTCACACAGAAAACATCAACAAGAAGAAGAAACGTTGCGTTTTGGGGATTTAAGACAACTGCTGTTCTGTTTGATTGCATTTTTTTTTTTTTGACATTCAAAGCCAAAACAATATAACTCAAAGACGTCATGATGGACACTGAATAATTTTTTCCACCGTCATATCTGAAGTGGTCTTATAAGAATAAAAAGCAGAGCAGAGCACCCAGGATTTATCTCCCACTTCCTGCAGTGTCACACTTTTATCCCACGGCGAATCAATACTGTACATTCCTCCTCTCCATGGGTCTCAGAAGGGACACTGTCCAGAGCTCAAAATGTATCAGCGGTTGTTTTTTTTTGTTTTTTTGTTCCCTTCATTCTTCCATTTTTCGCCCAATTGATTCAAATTGCAGCGCGGATGTAAGGTGGCGAGATTAGCAGCAACACACCGGGCTGTTGGTTTCATCTGCTGGAGCGGGCGCCGGTCACACCTTCAGCATGAATAAATCGATCGCTTCTGATGCCATGAGAAGATTAGGACATGCCCTCTGTGATACACAATCAAGATGTAAAGATTTAAAAAAATGAAATGAAGAAACATCTGTTGGAAAACACAAGGAGCCATGCTTAATATAGCGCCATGGCTTCCTGTTTGCAAATAAATATATTCTTAAACTGTTTTTTATTTCATTTTTATCATTTGTAACGACTTCAACGGCAGACTGCTTGGCTAGTGTTTGACTAGTTGTTTTTGTTGGCAGGATTTTAAAGTTGATTAGGCAAAACCTGACAAAGTGTATAATTTTCATTATTTTGGGGTTAATTTTGCACTAGATTTGGTGGGTTTTTTTAACACTGGAGCGTTATTATGCAGAAGAAAATGTGCTTTTTTTTTCTTTATTTTGCAAGAACTGACTGTAAATCTAATAATCTCAGTCTGAAAAGGCGCTTACAGTTTTACAATTGTAATCCATGGTCCTCCATGTCACCGACTTGACGTGCACTACCCTGTTTTATGTTCGCACGGCCTATGTTTCTGTTTCGTTCGTTAAGTCTTTGGCATTCAAACAAACACAAACACAAAAAAGGATTTAATAGCCATCCAAGTCAAACCACTATCACCATTTGTCTAAGAAGCTTCACTCTGATTTGATGACAAGAGTTTTCAGCTAAATGCCTTAAACATCTTAAACGTGTTCCCTGGCAACTTTAGCTCACGTGATTCAGGCCAAGTCGTTTCTTTGAATAAAACTGGAGTGAGAGTTTCTTCATCTGTCAAGTGAATGTATTTGCGTTTGCCAAAGACTTAGTTTTTATTAATGTTTATTTACAGGCTGCCAATATGCATCATGATCAGTATTATTATTATTAATTATATTATTATTATTATTATTATTATTATTATTATTATTTGCCCACAATGTTCATGAGAGGAAGTATATGTATAAATTCTATGCAGTGCAGAGATGGTCATCATATGCATTTTCAGCTGTAAACCTAAAGGTAGGTGGAGTTTATTTAATGTTATGTTATTTACAAATTGTTCATTTTGTAAAGCATTTTTTTGTTTGTTTGTTTGCGTGTGTGTGTGTGTGTGTGTGTGTGATGTGAAGACACTTCTCTGTAAATACAGCAAGGAAAAAATGTCTGTCATGTTCATGAGTATTATCACTTTCATTATGCTGGTATCACTTGTACAATAATAAAAGTGTCTGAAATCTTTTATGCAAAAAGGTCTGCATGTGTCTGACTGGAGCGATGATGTCACAGTCAACAACGTTTCTAAGAAAGGATTCATTATAAAAATATTTATTTACAGGGGTTTTTTTTGGTCATATTTACACATCTTATTGGAACTAACTAATTTAATAAAAATAAAATTAAACAGCAATGACTCAACACGAAAGTTCTATAAATGACACCTTTTCCAATTTATATGAACTATATTTTGAAAAAAAAAAAAGTGTATGACAAAATTTGGAATAACGTAAAATTGTCACATTAATCATAATGAAAATGTTTGTATCAACTTTTAATCATTAGTGTCACCATTTAATGTTAACAAGTCCTGTTTCAGTAGAATTTAAACATATGTTAGAATTTTTATCAGCATTTACTTAAAAACCATCAAGCAAGGTATAAATAACATAAAAACTTGGACTTTACAAGAATACTATTTATTTAAAACTGCATAAAAAATTCCTTCATACCTCAGATGTTACCAATTTTTTTAAGCACTTTGGTCCTGTTGGGTGCATAAAGTGCTTTATAAATAAAGCTGGTATGGTATGGTAAGTTGGTTTACATATTGAAAGTTGATTTCTTTACATTTAGGAGGGGATAATAAATAATCAAAAACATTTATTTAGTCATTTGAACTGATTTATGGTTAAAAACTACACATTACTGTTGTTACAATGTACAACTTAACTTATCTAAAATGTGTTATTCAAATATAAAAACTAATTCCTTGAATAAAAACACAAAACTTAAAGCAAAAATAATAGTATGAACAGTACATTAATTATTTTTGCTGGAATAAATAAATAAAGTTCAAACTGTTAATGTTTAACTGACAATGAAGATGCATTTGAGGCTTTTCTCAAGTTTTCAGAGCTAAACTTAAATAGTTCCCACTTCCTTTAATTATTTCTGTAATCATTAATCCCTGATGATTTAACAGAGATGGGGAGTATTTGGTAAACCAAAAAGATCAGCTGACTCAAAATACTACTTACGAAGACCTTTTTAAAAATACAGTACATATTTTTTATTTCTTTGCAAGTGACAACCTCTCGCTGAAAAATGCAGTTAAGCTAAAAATAAAAAATAGTAGCTTTATTGCTTCAAACAACATTAAAGCTAATAAGCTGCTCCTAAATAAAATATTTAAAAAAATACAAAGTGGCATCTAATCGAAGAGACATCTTCAAGATGAAAAAAAAAAAAAAAAGCAATTGTCTCAAATCAAAATCATAGAACGGTTTCAAGATATGTTTACGTTTCGGGAATAAAGATCACAAAAGTGGAGACCTGCAGACTGAGAATGCCTCTGAATGTTTTCTCCATGATGTGGATCACTGAGCAGCACATGAAGTGTTTAACCTCTCCTCGCTGTGTAAAGCTGAATTAATTTTTCTAGCAGTGTGCCTGAATTCAATTTGTGCTAAGTTGCAGGGAGAGATTTATGCATAGAATCGCTCTCTGAGCTTCTTTTTCACTCTTTCTTTGCTTCGTAATCCCTTGCCACTGCTTTCTTGTATGACTTAGTTATATCATTATTGATTTATGACGAGTGGACACTGGTTTGATTAGAGCGCGGTGATTTGCAAAGGATTTGGGCAGCGTGTACATTTGAATTGCTGTCAGCTGAACGTGGGATTGTATAATAAAGTGCTTAAACATTTCTGGATTCACAGTTTGCAAACTTGATTAAACGGTAGAAAAGTGAGTTTTAGTTTGAAACAAATGGATTTGTTTCATTATCTGTTGCATCTTGTCAAGTTGATGATTTTTTCCTTCTTTAAAATTCAAGATTTTCTACCTTTTGCTTATTTCAAAGCATCAAAGCTGACGTTCTGTCAGTTTCAAACTGTTAAAGACGGAGGATGGGACAAGAAAATAGAGCTCAACTCTATATATCTGCAGCTGACAATTCCCAGAAGTGGAATTATTCTGTTTAGAGGGACACTTTGTGTCACTTTCCTGTCCAAATTGGCATCTCTGGCTCTCTCTTCTGAATCCAATAAAGTGGGAACCTGAATGCATCTGTCAATCAAGCTCAACCTGACGGCAGCCGGCCAGATGACAACAGTCTCCTCTGGTTTATGAACATATAAATTTATCACCGTTTAGACATAAACATCGGAATGATGTGATTAGTTGTAATCAGCAACTTTCTCAGTGTTTGCTCATTAAACATGTAGGTCAAAAATAACTGTTGTTGGCTGACTATGTAAGATTGAGGCAGCTTTAGGCTTTTTCATTAAAAACAAAAGTTGAAGATTAAAAAGGATGATTTTTATCCAAACAAAAACTAGGCTAGTACGGTAATCTAATGCTACAGAGCTGAAAACTTGATTTATAGTATTTGGACAAAAAATAAAAATAAAAAAAACTACTTTAAAAGAAAATAGTTTATTTTACTATCTTACTTTGCTTATCGTTTTCAGTCAAGCTTTAGAGCTCTAAAGATTAACGATTTACTTCTGATCAGATTCACAGTAATTACATTTATTTGTAGAACTCGTACATATTGCAGCTGAAGAAATCAAATTATGACTAATGGACACGATGAAACCCTCACAGATGGAAGTATATTAATATTTATATGAGGCAACATATTAGTCAGAAAACTGTGAGAATTAAGGTTTTATTCATGTCACTCCAGTGATATTTTTTTTATTTCCAGTGGCGCTACCAAAGGGGGCTGTAGGGTGGCAAATACCTCTATAAATTTTTGTTCCTCCCCCACTCACCGCACCACCAACAAACTCATTTAGTGCAATATTCTTATCCTCCTAGGTCCTGAGTTTATGTTTGGTGTGCTTTTTTAATTTTACAATCTTATTTTGGAATAGGATTCCATATAAATAAATTAATTCATAAATCGTTGATTTTAAACAGATAATGTGCAAAAAAAAAAAAAAAAAAAATTCCAACAAAAAATTTGTAAGGTCTTCCTGAATAAGGCCAATATGTTTAAGTTAAACAGATTAAAAAATACCAGTACTGCAAATGTACTCTGTCCCTGTCTTGGGACTATATGCACAATATTTTTTTTATAAATATAAGACAAAACACAATAAGTTTCAACAAGTTGAGTAGTGATTAAGCCATTTATTCGTAATAAAAACAGGCCTGTAGCAGAAACTCCCTCATTGCAGCCTTTTTCAAATAGCCTAAATATGACAACTGTTTAAGAAAACTTTTATTTTGGTGGGCTGCTGCAACATTATCAGTGGCAACCTTTGAATTCCTGCAAGTTCTTTGAAAACTTTCTAGAGGTGGTCCTGCTTGTTTCAATTTTGAAAACGAATCAAACGTTAAAAAAAATAAAAAAAATAAAAAAATAAAAAATTCAACTGGCGGCCCAGGGGCCAAATCAGGCCCACAGGTGAACTCAGTTCAGCCCACCGATGGGTTGATTTTTAAATAAAACTAGATTTTAAACTGTAAAACAAACTTACTTAATGACAATAACGGCTGGATATCTGGCCCCTGAGCCCCTGGCTTTCAGTAACTGTGGCCCCCTGAACAATTGAATAGTCCTGGAATAAAACATTTAGTTTTTTTGATTTAAGATGATGTGAATGACTGACAAATATTTAAATCCATCAGTTTTAAATAAGAAATTTCTGACATTTACAGGTAACTGTTTAGCTATGGGTTTGTTCTTTTGGCTTTTAGCTATTTCACTGTTAGCAAATACTTTAATAATTTTAGTATTTAGCAACAGTTATGCTAGTTTTAGCTTTTAATTGATGTTTTGCTTATTTTATATTGCATTATATTTGTTTAAAGTCATTTATTAGCTCTTTCAACAAATTTCACTATACATTCAGCCCTCGCCATTTTTGCAGAAAATGCCATTTCTCTAGCTGTTTTTCATGAAGGAAATTTTTCAAGAAACAAGCTAAACATTTATATGAATGTAACGATATAGTTTTGACACATGTGTTGGAAAGCCTTCATTTTCGAACGTCTCATTTTTCAGAACTTCAAACCACGCCTCTTATCCAACTGTTGACTCTCTGAGTCACTCCGCGGTGACACACACCGACTGGACACTGTGCAATTTGTACAGTGGTTCTTTGAATGCATCGCCGCAATTGAATCATAATTTGGTTGCTGGTGTGTCAAACGTACAATAAATCCTCAGGATGTTATCGTTTGTGGCGACATCCAACGAGTGTGACGAGAGAGGGAGAGGGAATATAAAAATGCGTTTCACATCTTCATGTTATCTGAGTGTCATCCACGTGGCGGTTTGTGAAAAGAGGGAATGGATCTACTGCTTTATGTGCTGTGTCTAATTGGATATGGCAATATATAATATGATTCTCCAGTATCCATCAATTCCTGTGTTAGACCTGTTTGCACGGCCGTGTCAGAGGGGCAGCCTAGCTTGTTATGATGCGTGAGCGGCAATTATGAGGTAATTTTTGACTCTTGCTGTGTGAGGCCATCCAGAGGATACTTGAAGGGAAGTTCCTAATGAGTGCGCATTGATTGATTGGACGTAATAGGTGCTCTGCTTGACTGAAAGCGAGTGTGAAAAAAAAACGGGATGGCGGAGTGGGGGAACGGTGGGAAACCAGCGGGGTTTGGATGACGGTAAATTTCCAAATGGAAGCAAATGATCGCCTGTCACAGATCTGTATAGGTGAGCGCCACACCTCTGCCAAAACCAGGCTGGCTCAGCCCCATGCCAGACCTCATTTACACTTCACCAGTAAATAATTACCCTAATGGCTATTGTGTGATACATGGTGCAATTAAACCCTGATACAATGTGCCTTGCTTAGTGATCCTGTCAGGTTCCACATACTGTAACAGGCACTGGTGGTCCTGGGCTAATAGTTCTCACTACCTGACTGGCCAGTAATGGGGATATCCTCCAAAGCAGTCAGAAGTGCTCCCTAATCAGCTGGGTTTGTCAGGCGGGTTGGTTTGTTTGCAGTCAAGACTGAAGGTGGGGGCAGATGGGAAGTATTCAAAGGAAAGCAGATTTTTCCATTCCCGTTAGTGCAGAATAAAGAGGGGATAATGGGAGTGGGTTAAGAGAAGTGGGCATTAATCGTCTACCCACTTCACTTCCACCCCCTATAACCCCAGCTTCTCCTGTAGCTCCCCCATCCACCTCCACCACCTCACTCCCAACACCCCCAGTCACTGTCAGGCCAAACACATGATGAATTGCCCTGTCAACAGAATTCATTCAGGGACCAATTAATTCAGCAGAAATGAACTAGAGCCATCAGTCGCTGAAAAACTCTCTGCAAAGAGAGCAACGTAGACCCACTTCAGAAAACGAGGAAGCAAGGAAGGGAACGGGGAGAGAAGGGCGAGAGTGCGGTGGAGACAAGAGGGCAGCCATAAGAGAGAGGGAGCGTGGTGGAAGTTAGTCTGACAGAAATTGGTCATTTAATGCTTTAGTGCACTGGAGACAGCCCCTGTCATAGACGAAGGCATGGCAGGGGCTCCCCTGGTATTTTATTTATTAATTATCCTATGCAGCGAGGGGCCTTTAACTGTCTCAGTCCGGCCTCATCAGCCCAGCTCCCTGTCATTTTCTCTCCACAAACAGATCCTTTAACACCATGCTCCAGGTTAATAGAGACAAAGCCAATATCCAACCAACCTTGCCTTCTCCCCCAAATACTGTATTCATCTGTACCTTATCCAGGTAATTATGTCTCAGACGATCTCCTGAATATGTCATTGGGATGCTAATAAACCACTTTGGAAGTGGCGTGCAGAACACGCCTGACCTTTTCAACTCGCCGCTTCATGCTGGTTAAACGTCACGAGGAGGGCAGCAATTATTTACACCTTACAAGGAACTGCATCTTGCTGGGAATAAACACAGCTCATTTCAACTGGCTGCATAGATTATAGTCGAGATAAACTCACGCCTATTTATCATAACTGGTTGCAGCATGGCTCAGGGTGAAATGTTTGTTAAATGAATTCCAGTGCGATGTAAAGTGACCTGTCGGAGCAGATTTATACCTTAAATGTTACATTTCGGCTTCCTCAACGCTGATGCTGGAGTTCAGCATGGAGATGCTTGCCAGAATTTGTTGGTGATGACAAATTAGCACTCTGAAGGGCAGTGTAAACACCAGCTAATGAAGGTGTGTGATTTTGGGCTTCAGATCAAGAATCTGCTGATTCAGCATGCAAATGATTATCATGTCCTTATGGTCAATGCACAGAAAGCTACGCTCAGAAATACTGTTAGACTGCCACAGGGCGCCCGCTGCCAAAACTTTGTCACCGTCTTTTGTGGCTGTGTTGGGTGGTGTTCATCACAACTCTGAATTAGTTACTGCACCTTTTCTTTAAGCCCAGGATCATCAGCTGCTGGTTCTCCATGGGATGATCAGTCCATTAAATGGACGTTATTACCTCTTATCATCACCATTCGTATCGGTCAGACTGTGGCTCCTGTACCTCCTAACAGGTCCAAAGTTACGTTTGTATCGTGATTTTCGCTGTTAACAGGCAGAGCGTGACGTGTG
>JAVCKU010000052.1:13782987-13796537 GCA_032273985.1 Hypsolebias coamazonicus | reverse complement strand
ACATAAAATGCTGCATAAAAAAGGCAACGTGAGGTGTGATGACGTCACTGGGGCGGCGGCCGTAAACGCGAAACGGCTGGTAACCGAGTCGGCCGTAAACCGAGGACTCCCTGTAGTTTGGTGTATTTTAACGAGCCGTTAAACACCTATGTTTACCTACATTTGTAAACACTAAATTAGCGCTGTTGTTTTGAGACGTAATATGAATAATACACACGTTGTATTTTTAAGAAATAATTAAAATTTTATTAACGACCCACTTAAACTAACTGATTTTCAATTTAGTCATGCTGTTTAATTATATTCTTGAGTTTTTTAATAAAATTGTGCAATGACTTTGGACTTTTAGAGGGCAGAGATTTTTTTTTCAAGGGTAGAAGCGAAAATGTACGACGGAGCTTTTGGGCCACGCTAAGAAAAAGCAAAATTACATTGCCATGCTAAGAAAAATAAATAAACTAAAAGCCATAAAATCATGAAATAAAGTCCTAGTATTATGAGAATAAAGTTGTACGAGACTTTTTTTTTTACATCTCTTGTTCAATTTATTTAAATTTTTTTCCACAAGTTGAAACCACGACGCAACCTGTCAATCAATCCAGTAAGCGTGTCAGCAAATAACCAGTCCAAAGCTAAATGAGTCGTAATACAGTATTATCCAAACTTCGACACTATAAAGCAAGGTTTACCGCATTTTAACTGTGGTAAAATGAAGAATGTTGAGCATCTTGTTAAGTTTTGGTGTAGGGATGGTACCATCTAGTGGGCCTCCCTTGTCTGTGCACCCTTGTGTGTGTGTGTGTGTCTCATTATTTTTGATTAATATCTCCTTGTGTTCCCAGCTGTTTGCAATCACGTCCTGTCTTGTCTGTGTATATAAGTCTGTCTGAGTCTTGTCCTTTGTCACGTCATCGTTGGGTCTTCCCTGTCCTGATGTGTTTTGAGTCTTGCCCTGTTCCACCAGTGTTTAAGTTTGCTGCCACGTCAGCCTTTTGGTTTATTATTATTATTATTATTATTATTAAATATATATATACAGGTAGTCCTCGACTTACGACGTGGATCCGTTCTCACGCGTCGTCGTAAACTGAATTTGACATAAGTCGGAACGTACGTAAATACATATGACGTACCTGTTTTACCAAGTGCGTAAACTAACTTTTGACGTAAGTCTATGGTGATGACCTTCCTTTTCCTTGATGCACTGCCATCAGAAGAGTCCTTGTGTTTTGGGAGCCATAATGAAGGGCTAATGAAGAGCTAATGGCCTACCGGGATGCTAGCGACGCAGTCCTCCTCCGTACAGTACGTATTCCTCCGCCGCTGCACCGCGTAACTTTCAACGTAAGTCCATGGTGATGGCCTTCCTTTTCCTTGATGCACTGCCATCAGAAGAGTCCTCCTTGCATTTTGGGAGCCATAATGAAGGGCTAACGAAGGGCTAATGGTCTACTGGGATGCTAGTGACGCCGTCCTCCTCCGTACAGTACTGTATTCCTCCACCGCTGCACCGCAAACTGTATTCTTCCGCTGCTGCGCCGCCGCACCGCCGCATTACGACGTTTAACATCGTAAAACTGTCGTAAATCCGATGTAAAAACCGGCGTAAAACCGACGTAAAAACGATGTAAAACCGACGGAACCGCGTAACGTGAATAAGGGAGATGCGTCGTAAAGTCGAAACATCGTAAGATGAGACCGTTGTAACCCGAGGACTGCCTGTACATAAAATTGGTTCGAGGTCAGTAAGCACAACCAGAATTAATGCATAAGGTGAACCGGATTATAAGGCTCACTGTCGAATTTTGAGAAAATTAAAGGATTTTAAGTGCGCCTTATACAGTAGTCCGAAAAATACAGTGCTCCCAGTGTGACGTCTTGCATGAGATAACTGACTGAAACATCTCCAACTCTGTGAAAAATACCTAAGACTGAAACTCTGACATGAAAGGTGGTGGGCGATGTGCATTCCTCTGTGTAATAGGTTCATTGTGCACTTCCACCTTCCTCTTTAAAGCATGTAGTCACTAGATGTGCAGGAACCTGGCTGTCAGCCACCATGTTGACTGTAAAGCAGCTGCTCAGAGCTGTCAGGATTTCACAGCTGAAGTTTCTCTCAACACCTTCCACCTGCCACTCAGTCTTAAATTTATGTTTAGTTTTTTTTTAATCTGAGGGAAAGGTGGCAAATGGACTGCAAAGGTGCGATATCCACTTCTCAACGGCCTTGACCAGTGGCTGTGCAAAAGGTGGAGGACATGGCACTATTTCCATCTCAGTCGATTGGTGTTAAAAAAGGCTGGCATTGAACGGCTCGACTTACTGGAGATTGGGGAGAGAGACTGCAGAGAAAAGAGAGGGAAAGGATAACAGAAGGAAAGATGGAGTGTGTGTTTCTGTGTGAGTGAGGGGAGGCAGGATGAGGAGGGACAGTGATGGGTTGACGTGGAGGAAGTGAGATGTGGCGAGTCGAGAGGAGAAGATGCTCAATCAGTGCTGTCAGGTTCACTTCCAGTCAGAGACAACTGGTACAGCTGAGGAAGATGTGCTGCTTCACTAATGACAGATAGCCGTTGACTCGTTTTGGCAGTTCAGACAATTGACTCATTTGTGCACACCGCTAGAAGGATTTTTCACTGCGCATGTAATGATGTTTTTTTTTTTTTTTGCATATGCTCATATAAACTATAGCTTTGTGATACCGGAAGATGATTTCATCCATCCATCCATCCATCCATCCATCCATCCATCCATCCATCCATCCATCCATTATCGTCTGCTTATTCCGAAATCGGGTCGTGGGGGCAGCAGCTGGAACAGGGAGGCCCTGACATTGTGTTTCACAGCCATCTCTTCTAACTCTTCTGAGAGGATTCCAAGGTGTTCCCAGGCCAACCACGAGATAGTCTCTCCAGCATGTCCTGGGTCTTCAGGATCTCCTCCCAGTAAGACATGCCTGAAGCGCCTCCCTTGGGAGGCGCTCAGGGGTCACCCTTACCAGATGCCCGAACCACATCAACTGGCTCCTTTCAATGTGGAGGAGCAGCGGTTCTACTCCGAGTCTCTCCCAAATAACTGAACTTCTCACCCTGTCTCTAAGGGAGAGTCCAGCTGTTCTGTGGAGGAAACTCATTTCAGTCGCCTGTATCAATGATCTCGTTCTTTCGGTCTCTAACCAGAGCTCATGATCATAGGTGAGGGTGGGAACGTAGACTGACTGGTTAACAGAAAGCTTACCCTTACAGCTCAGCTCCCTCTTCACCAAAACGGACCGGTACACAGTCTGCAATACTGCAGATGCTGCACCAATCCGTCGGTCAACCTCACGCTCCATTCTTCCCTCACTCGTGAACAAAACCCTGAGATACTCATACTCCTCCACGTGAGGCAGAATCTCACCCTCGATTTCAATTGGTGTAAATGCACAGAACTTGATTTTACAGCAAACAACAGCAAAAAAGTGGTTCTTCTTTTTTTTCTGTACAGGTTTGCAATCAATCTGTCGAACACATGTTCCATGTCAGAAGGAAGAAAACGCTGCCAGGAGCTCAAAACGACATTAACAGAGATAGTCAAGTGAAACGTCTCAGGTGCAATTGACAGCTCTGTGTTGACGGTGCTCATTCTGCCTTGCGTTTACAGCTGTCGACACCACCAAGGACCCGTGTCAGAACGTGAAGTGCAGCCGGCATAAGGTGTGCGTCGCTCAGGGCTACCAGAGAGCCACGTGTGTCAATCGCAAGAAACTGGAGCAGAGGTAGGAGGTTTCAGTCCTTAAATCACAACGTGCCTTGATTAATGTTTGGAAAAAGATGCTGAGGGCAAAGAACCAGACAGATGTTCCTATGATGGATATTTGTCAGGTATAAAAGCTGTACAAAGTCTGGGAGAATGTTGATTACAGGGTTTTATTACAGGAACATTACTTACAGACAGATTTTTCTATGTTTGAGGAAACTTACAATGTAGATAAAATAGCTGGCGAGTCATCTCCACGGTTTGACATCAGAGTCTGCACTGATATCCACCATTTAGCAAAGAAACCAGCATGGTGTGAAGAGGATGGCTGTAAGGTGAGAAGGGAGGCCATCGGAAAAGGAAATAAGACAACAACAAAAAAAGCAAAGAAACCAGCATTTAGTATTATGGTGTCACTGATAACTTTAGCTTTAAATTACCTTTAAATTTTTTGATTTACAGTATTTAGTTCCAGAATGGTGGCAGCATGTTGGAGTAGCTCTCTTACATTTATTGTGAGATTTTGCTTTTGAAAACTTTAATTACTCTTTTTCTGGATGCGAATCGCTTTTTCCGGATGATTACTTTCTCTGGTACTGGATGCTGTGCCGCTGGAAGGATTTTACTGAAACCTTTGTTACTGTTGGATATTTCTTTTGATGTATAACCATAACAACAAGGTGGTTTTCTACAACTTTCAGTTATCTCTTGTAAATGAGTCCTCGTAGCTCAATGGGACTAACCTGTTTAAATAAAGGTTGCATTAATGAAAAAACTGGGAGCAGCTGATTAACATGTCAAAAGTTCAAATAATACCTCAGCTACAGCCCCAAATCCCAAATGAGTTAAAAAAGGAGGTGCCGTGGATGCATTACAGTCTACCTGGATGCGTTGCTCAAGTGCCTGACCACAGAGATCTTGGTGGTAGCGGGAAATGCTGCTCGTGACAGCGGGAGGACTCAGATCGTCCCTCGGCACCTGCAGTTAAGTCCGCGGTGACGAGGGGCTCGGCAGGTTGCTGGAAGAAATAGCCATCACTCGGGGAGGTGTTCCGCCTGACATTCAGGCGGTCCTGCTGCCCAAGAAGACCGAGAGATCTGCTGGGTCTGGGTGGACAGATCAGCATCTGCAACCAGTTTCTTTGGATCCGCTGTGGGATGGACTGCTACAAGAGATTCTTCCTGCCCAAAGCCATCAGTATCTAGAACAACTAATGAAACCAAGATGAGCTACAACATCAGTTAATTTCCCTTTGGGATTATTGAAGTATTTTTGCATTGAATGGAACTGAAGTTTTCTACTAGCAATTTATTATGAGCATTAAATTGTTGACAAGGATAAACTGTCATCCTTGAATTACTTGCCATGTAGTCTTATTACAGCATGTAAATTTTTTAAGGCAAGAGAAATAATACACCTCGTTTCGTCAAACTCAGGTTTGACAGGTGTCAATCAAGAATAACCTTAAAGATCATGGGAATTACCCCAGAGTTCGTCTAAGATCAGATCAAATCAGATCAGATAAGTTAAGATAGAACTTTATTGATCCCGCAGGAAAATGTTGCGCCAGAGTTTCAGCACAAAGGAAAATACACAAGGAATCACACAAGATATAAAAAATAACAGAATATAAAAATAACAATTAAGGTCCAAAACAGGTCAGGCATGGACAAAAGTTATCTAATTATTGTCTAATTATCATTTCCCCAGTATGTAGCTGAAATAAAAAAGGGGAGTGGTGGTGCAGAGGTTAGAGAAGGTAGGCCTCTGATCGGAAGGTCCCCGGTTTGACTCCTCGGACCGACAACATCAAAAAATGTGGGTGGAAAAGGTGAAACACCCACACCTGCCTCCATCCACATTTGCCCCACCCTGGGCCCTTGAGCAAGACCCTTAACCCCCACCATCTGCTCCCAAACAGGTCTCTCTTGAAAATGAGTCCTTGTGACTTGTAGCAATGCAACTACCTGAGTAAATAAAAAAATGCTCCTTTCAAAAACGATCTTAAAGATTATCTTATGTGTTCATATATATATATATATATATATATATATATATATATATATTTCTTCTTTTTACTCTAACGATCAAGGATTCAATTTTTTTTGTTGTTGTCATACCAGCTCACATTTTCATGTTTATGGTACGGAATTTGGACTCAGGTCCCAGATCAAGAAGCCTCACAATTAACAAATAAATAAATACAAGAGTACACGTATATATAATAATAAATAAAGTTTTAACAAATGTAAGGTGAAGCTGAATTAAGTGCAGCTCTAAAGGAAGATTGTTGGACAACTAGATGTTCTCTGGGGTCATTCCCATGAGCTTTAAGGTAATTCTTGATTGACACCTGTCAAATCCGGGTTTGGTGGTGTATTATTTCTCTAAGGTCTTTTAAGGGCTTTGATTAAGTTTTGAAACATTATTTCTTAAATTAATGAATGGACTAATGAAGTAATGAATGTTACCTATTACCTTTCAAGCCACAGTTTAAGACTGAAATCAATTTATGCAACGAAATGACTAAATTTTAGCCATTTTGTTCAATCCCTGAAAATGACATCATGCACAGATTATCAATCAGGTGTAGATGTATAACCAGTTATTACTTCCTGAAAGTTTCATTAAAATCTAGTCACTGGTTCATGACGTATTTCACAAGTCCACAGACATTATTCCAGAGGGACAAATTAAAATAACACAGTAATAAAAAATAAAAAAAAACATCTTGCAGAATCAGTTAGCATTCTGCCACTGTGTTGGGGGGTGACTCTCAGCTACTACCATGCAAACATTAGGTCAATATTTGTAAAACTAGCTGAGTTATAGCCTTGTTTTTTGGTGTTTGCTAAGGTTGCTTAGATCTGGCAGCCCTCTTAACTAAAACCTGAGAAGTAGTGTTTGCAGGCTAGCAAACATTTCGGTGGATATTGCAAAACCCTATTAATGCTAACCTCTAATCAGTAATGATTCATCAAAATGTGTTTCAGAGTTGGCAGAAGCACAACTTTGCTAATCAAAGGCCTTTTTAAAATGTTTTATGTTTTTTTATTTGAGAGAAAATGGAGCTGTTTTGAGATCACCTGCCATTGCTGTCAGAAAAGTTGCACGCTGAACTATTTAGCAGGCGAGGGCAAATCATGTGCAACAGCTTCTGGATTATTGGCGTGTGGAAAACACTCGGCATGTACTGCTCGTATTAGGCGTGCTAAAGTGTCAAGCTGAGTTTCAATGGGAGCGACGAGGTTTGGTGAAAACAAAAAGCGATGAACTGAACCAAGATTTGAGAAGAAAAACTGAGAAGACTCAGATTATATAAATACACCTATTTCTATAGACTATAGGTTTTGGTATTAGCAATATTTTAAGAACAAAACACGCAAAATGTCCTAATTACCATGGATCTGCTTAAATATGAATACATCAGCTTCTAGAATAAACAAACAGAAAGCCACTGTGAAAGGTTTGTGGGAGGATCAGATCAAAGGTAAACAGTGAACACTGCATTTTTTTTTTATGAGGAAAAGTTGAAGAGGTCGGTATGTGCTGGCTTCAGGAAAAAAAGCATTTTTAATATGCAATAAAATATCATTTTGGTTCAAATCTGACAGCTTTTTTAATGCTTGGAGAAAAATTTTAATGTTTAAACACATTGCCTTGGTTTTGTCAATAATAAGGTTATAATGATTTAACATTTTGACATTTCTGAATGAAAAAATGCATTCAGTGAACTTTATGAAACACATGCAATCCATCCTGATATTTTTGTACACATTTTTCATAATAGTCCCAATGAATTGTGATTAAAATAATAATTTTGATTTAAAAAAAATGCACAGCTCTTCTCTGTGTGTGCTGGTGAGTCCAGTTTGTGCAAAGCATGAAGAAATCTTAAGTTAACATTGTGCACAGTCTGTGAGATGGATTTTAAACTGTACCTAACTGTGTTTACACCAAGAATGAAGTAACTTGTTGAACATAGTGATACGAGTTAGTCCATGAAGCTACCAGAGCTCAAAACGCTGCGGCAGCATCCACTCTGAAGAAAAGTGACTGACTGGTTTAACACAGAATGTAAACAACCATCTTAACTTTCAGTCCTTTCAGTGACACTGAAATATGAATTAAAAAATCAAAATCTTTTCACAGTATTATCACAGTAATAAAACATACTGTATTCTGGACTTTGTGCTAGAAGTATTTTACTAAACATTACAAGTTGATCACTGAGGCAGCTTTAATAAACATATCGTTACAAGTAAACACAAATAAAGGCCCAGAATTTATTGAAGGAATGCATCTTTTGTGCAAAATACACGATGATCGTTACGTTGAATTGTTTTCACATCTTGAAAGATGCAACACTTAAAGTTTGTGTCAATTACTAGTAGCAAATATCTTAAACTGGATTGACATCAAAAGTTAACTATGCATTGATTACTTTATGAGAGTTTCATTAAAATCTCTCAAGTGATTCATAAGATATTTTGCTAACAGACAAACAGTGTTGACTCCAGCAGTTAACGCTAAAGTTCTTAGCAAAGATCTTGCACAACGTGTTGCACTTGGAGTATGTGTTGTGAATGACTCTCAGCTACTCCCACACCAGACTTCAGTTAAACATCTGCAAAAAAAACCACTAAATTATAGTAACTTTTTTGTTCTCTGGTGTGAGTTGGCTGTGGTGGCCATTTTAAATTGGGTTGGCTCCAAATGGTGAAGACAAAGATGTAAAGCATTTGTCTGCACTCCTTTCCTTCATTGCAAACGCAAAACAAATGCGCAGGGCGGCTGTCTGAAGCAAATGAATGGAGTGAGTTATTACCACCAGATGAGTCTATCTGCTGCGACAGGCGCTGATCTTTTCCCATTAAAGTGCTTCGTTTACAGTTACTGCAGAGGTGAGAGGGCCACGCCGAGCAGCGGCTAATAAGCATGAATGCAACCACAACGAATCATCGCAGCTAAAAAAAAAGTTTTGTGTTCAAAGTATCCAAATATCAATAAAGCAGCTTGATTTGTTTTCTATTTTACAAGATGCAATAAAAAAGCAGTTAGGGAAGATGTGGAACTCTGAGCGTAGCAAGACGGGGGGATATTACATCTGTTCATCCATATTACAGAAATATTTTCTCACTCGTATTTATTTTTAGTTTCTCGCTCCAAAAATCAAACACTGGCCTCAAAATGAACTTCGCTTGGTGGCTTTCGGTGCTTTGAAATGCAACAGTCCCTACTTGCCGCCGTACATATCGCACCGCATAAGTCGCATCAGTCCAAATATGTAGTTTGTTACGCGTCACCGCTGACAACCTGGAAATGTGGGGCGGTGTTGTGCCAAAAATCGTTTGGCTGCCAAATGGTGGCTGTGGGAGTGTGCACGGGATGACTTTAACAAGAATTTAACAAGATTAACACTTACAAACAATTAGTTATTTGCTCGAAATTTTAGAAAAGGTGTGTCTCAGCTGAACTTTTCCTTAATGAATACATTTTGATGGTCAAATCAGCTGCATTTCAAAAGCAGATTTGCGGCTGCGGGAGCACACAGGGGAGGACTCGCTGTGCATATCTTCAAAATTTACCAAGATAACCACCTAAAAACAATTATTTGTTTGCTCGAAATTATAGCAAAGGTGTGTCTCAGTTAAACTTTTCCTAAAAACAATTATTTGTTTGCTCGAAATTATAGCAAAGGTGTGTCTCAGTTAAACTTTTCCTTAATAAATGCATTTTGACGGTCAAATCAGCTGCATTGCGCTTGGATGGCACGGCCAAATGCAGCTCCAGGAGTTCCGGAATGAGACGAAGGTGGCTGCTATGGCAAGCCAAGTGTTTCATTAATAGCCACTTTTACCTATTGAAAAGACACTTGGCTTGCCATATTACTCGAACGCCCTCTCGTGGCTGAAAATGGTAGTGTTCAACATTTTCCATGTCAGGATGAATGAAATCATCAGATCTCAGCCAAACCTTGGGTCATAAATATAGAGGAAAAAACATAAATAAGTTGTTTCACTGTATATGTTGCAGGACTTTCTAATTTATGTAAAAAGGTGTGACTTATACAGTGAAAAGTACGGTATCTCTGTGTTGTGGTTCAACTGCTGGTCACTGAGCTACATAAGACTCAAGATCATTACATCTGGGCCTCAGAATTATAAATCTTTAATGAAATGATCAGTTGTAACCCAGCTCAGAAAATATTAATAATGCTGAGGTGTTAGCTAGGTACAGCATGTTCTTAATTGTAACGATGCTCCATCATGCTGAGCTGGGTTTGGACTGTTAGCTTCAGCAAGAAGCTAAATTAAGAAAAAACTGAGAAATGGCTGCCTCAAAAGCCATGCTTGTGTAGAGTCTAAAAGTCCAATTGTTTCTGTTCATTTGACATCTACAGCTGAGAGCAAACATTCACAAGTTATTTATTTTAGACCAAACTGCACAGTTTTAAAGTAGTGTCTCACTGTTGGAGACTAGATGGACGAGTGAATCATAATTGCTGGAAAATTGTGAAAGAATTTGCAGATTTTCAGGTGCATTCTCACTGAATTTGGAGCGTTTTCGTGTCAGCGAGCCGTTTAGAGTGGACAGGTTTTTAAAACTCAGTATATTTTCATGTGCATGGCTTGTAAAGCTTGTAAACTATTGCTGTTGCCTACATCGTACCCACCTTGGCTCACTTTGTACCCACTGTAGCAGCTTCTTTGCTCCCATGAATGTGTAAAGATACAGCACTCTTGAGACAAATATGAGACAACACCAGCAGCAACAGCCCTTAAATTAAATGACTACATTCATATTCACGATATTCATGCAACAAATGTGTTGAACCACAGAAATTTCAAGGTTTGAAGGGATTATTGTTTTATCTACAGCCATCCATTTAGGGACAAGATTAAACCGGATTCCTAACAGATACAAATGTACATTTCAAAACAGCATTTCAATATTGATGTTTTTGCACATGGTGAAGTGTGAAGCAGACCTGCAAAGAAATGCCTCATCTGAGCCACATTTGAACACCAAAAACTAAAACACGGTTATATTTACAGCAACACAGACAGGGATCAGATATCTTGAAGGTTAGAAAACCTTACTTTCTTTTCTCCTGTCATGTTCAGAGTCAAACAGCCGGAGCTTCATGAAAGCAGCTGCAAGCCTTGTCCTGCAGCCGCCTCTTCACCTGTATGTGGCTCTGATGGACACAACTATGCGTCAGAGGTAAAAACATTTATAACTTGCAGCAAATTTCCCCATTGAATGCACACGCTCTTTACTTTTCACCTTTTTTTTTTTTGTCCCTTTCCTTGACCATTGGAGTGTTTCAAAAGGAGTGGTCATGTCATCATTTTAAATAACGAGAGAGGAGACCAGTCAAGTACAGTTTCCTGCTGTGCTGACATATACGTGGGCACAGCAGGGCAGCAGTTCATCACTGCTCACAGGAGGACAAGTAAAAAAAGGCTCAGCGTGGCCCTATGATTAATGACTGACGTTGTTCTCAGCGGCATCACTGTAGACCAGCCCCAGCCAGAGCTTTATTGATTTATATGGAGTTTTTTTCATTTTGACCTTGCATGAAAAGACGGCGGAAGATGACAGCTCATTCTTGCTGCCTTTTCTTGAAGTGCAGCGTCTCGTCTGAATGAGCAATCTTTTTCCTGCCTCGTACCCTCATGAATATTTGAACCGTGTTCGTGCCTTTCTCTTTTTCAGTGTAAGCTGGAGCAGCAGGCTTGCCTCGCAGGCAAAGACCTGAGGATCATGTGTGCCGGATTTTGCCCCTGCACCTCCGGCCCCATTACAAACACTGACATAAAACATGGCAAGTTCCTTTCTTTACCTGAAGGATGCATGCTTTTGAGTTTAGTTCAAATTTTCTTGACGTGGAGTTCACTAGATTAGTTATGAACCATCAATATCTTACCTGTTGTAGATAGCTTTTTGAATGGCCTCAGTTTTGTGAAATAGACTTAAATTCTGACCAGGCTGATGAGCTAAGAGATAATTCAAGCAGGACAAAGGTCAAAAGGATTGTTTATTCCTGAAAACTACAATTTCTAAAAAAGTTTATAGCAGTTTATAAACCTCTACACAGCTGTCAGTTTCGCATCACACAGATATTCAGACAGGAAGTCTGCACCACAACTGGTACAGCTTCTGATGTTACTATCGGTAATTACACTTACAAATAACCACAACATTTCACTTGTATTAGTAAATTAGAAAGAGTTATTCATTTTGTTCTGTTACTGTAAGATTATTATTGTTTGAACTGATTGTTTGAAAAAAAAAGTGGCAGATATAAAAGATTTTTTTCTTCTTTCTGCTACCTTTCATTTTTTTTATATATATTTTGTATGGTGTCATTTATGGGATTGCTTGGTATTGTTTTGAAAAAAAAATGAACAAATAAAATCAACATAAACATAAACATTTCAGGTAAATAACTGTGCAGTACAAAGTTGATACAAATGTAAAAGTTTCTAAGACTGGGTTTAAAGCAACCACTATGACATTTATAAAAATGGGAGTTGTTTTTAAAGGGATTATCTGGTCACTTTTAAAATTATGCTAAAGCAGCTAACTTTCACAGCAGTTTGTTGAGAGAGAGTTGCTTTTTAAGCTTGAAAAACAACATAAATGGGCTTTTATTTGACTAGCCATTAGCTTAGTTAGACGAAAACTTAAACCCTTTTTTCTCCACACAGTTGCACGGCTCATAAGGTACTAACTACTGATAACTATTTGACAGAACATAATTTCAAAAGTGACCACACGATTCCTTGAAGACAATAGCAATCCAATTTGGCTTTAGCGTTGTTTGGACTAGAAATTAGCTCATCAATGTGGTTAGAAATAAACTCTGTTCCTCCAGGTCAAAGTTGTTCAAGGAGCTATTCCCAACATGTATGATATTAATTGTTCATATTTCCACACAACCTCACCTTAAAAGTATGACTGATTATTAGGGCCACACTAAGAAACAAAAGTATGTTACGAGGAGAAAAGTCATGAAATTACGATAATAAAGTTGTACAAGAATAGAGTCTAAATATTTCCAGAATAAAGTCATAATATTATGAGAATAAAGTCATAATATAACGAGAATAAACTTGTAATATTTTTCTGGGTTGACTCACACCTGCTGTGGACAGCCTCTAATGCGAGTCACTGTGCTTATGAAGTAGTCCGCAACTACTTTTGGGTCACTGTTTGTGAAATATGCCTCCATCCACATTTCGTGACAACTAAATCAGTTAATGCAGCCATTTAGTGCAATGCCATACGGCTTCAGTTTATCACAAGAATCCATCTGCAACAGTGCATTGAGCCCCCGTTATTGTACTGCCGACGTCAACATTCATCATTTTACCGCAGTTGTAAGACTGCAATTTCGTGTCGGAGTTCGATAAAATTATGAGTTTGTTATCATAATACAGGTAGTCCTCGAGTTACAAACGGGTTCCGTTCCTACGCACCGTTCATAACCCGATTTTAACGTAAGTCGGAACTCGTTACACGTGGCGTTCGTAAGTCCGGATTTTTGTCGTAAGTTGGAAAAAGAACGGTAAACGGCTTTTCAAACACGTTTTTTTTCAACGTAACACAACACCAGCGTACATTCTGTACCATAACCATGTACAGTACTGTATTTCCAATCCGTTAGCTAACACAGTACCCTCAAAAAACACATAAACTACTGCACAGTACGTTTCATAATGAAAGAAAACAGTAAAAAAAAAACTGTACCTGTATCCCTCCGCTCTTTTTTCTTTAAAATCCAATCCACCTCGGTCAGGAGT
>JAVCKU010000052.1:13742804-13753174 GCA_032273985.1 Hypsolebias coamazonicus | reverse complement strand
ACACACACACACACACACACACACACACACACACACACACACACACACACACACACATATACAGATAGATAGTTTAATGCACTTGAGTCAAGCCACTTTGGTCTCACAACATATCAGGGATCACTTTAGTTTTGTTAGCTACATAAAGTTAGATTAAATATACATTTAGTAATTACATTAGACAAACATGGTTACAACCAATTATTTGTATATGAACAACCTGTATAAATAAAGGTTGAATGGATATGTACACACTAAAACTGCTTGATTTAGGGCTTTGATTGTGCTGTTAATACAGAATAAACTTTAATTAAACCGTTTTTGAAAGTGTGATAAAATGTATACTGTATTATAAAGGTGTAGAAACACACCTGTTCCCTATAACACGATAAACCACAACACCAAAAAACAAACATCTGAATAAGGTTGTCAGTGCAGTTGCTGTTAGCTTCCTTTTAATCAATTTAAGCATTGAAACAGGTAGCTAATAAAAAGTACTTTCCATTTTTATTGATTTACAACAGTACAAAGCAAACTACAGACCCACATTACGAAACAGATCCCCATTTACTCAAGTTTTTCTGTATAAAAATATAATTTCCCATGTGTCGAATTGAACTTTTTACTTACCGGTACTCTGAGCACCCGGACTGCTACTTGACAGAAACCGGTCCAGCAGCTGTCAAGTGTTTGCTATCATTAGCTTTAGCAACACAAGCAGCTATGTGTGTATTTTTAGCTGAATACAAGTTGGTGCACACGAGTGCGAGGTTATTTATTATTAACCAGCAAAGCTTATTCAATAAACAACAGCTAATAGGGGCAATAAAAGGTAAACAAATAATTAAAAAGTAAAAAATGTGGCTTTTGCAGAAATCCGGTAAGCATGAGCTAAAGCTAACAAGAAGTGTTCAGGAGCGTCACTGCTGCGTCACGATAGCGCAAAGCAGTGTGACGTCACATTACGAAAAAAATAGCATTTTTACAGATTTATTAGTTAGGAAATTGTAAATTTTTAATTATATGCCCAGTTTTTGAGAATCTAGATCTAAAAGTCTCTAAAGTTGAATCTGGTCAATCTGAAGTTGATGCTGACTTACCTCTGATTCCAGGTCAGATCATCTGCTGAGAGTCTCTGGGGTCAGGTGCTGATTGACCTTTTGTTTTAAAACTGTTCTGGCAAATTCTTGTTTACTCAGTGTTTCTATTTTTACAAAGGGTTTGAACACAATGAACCCTCTGGTTTTTGTGCATGTTGGAATGTGGCTTCAGGTCATTGTGGGTGACTGACATACTCCAAAACCTGACAAGCCCACCACTTCTAGTGAGTCAATTCTTTTGTGGGTCAAAATAGTTCCAGATAAATCAACGAGCAGTAGAATATCAAGAACGTTGAGTATTATTACCAACCCCCTTTTATTCAGAATAAAAACACAAACAAACCAAACACCATGCTTACGCACAGTGACAAAACTTTTCAGCACACTTTTGCAAACGTAACAGCTATTTTCCTATATTTACAGGCCAAAGCATAACCTTTTATAAACTATGCAATGTACAAGGTTAGCATAAATTACATTATTCACATTAAATACACAATAGTTAGTTTATAGTACCAAAGTATTGTACAAAACAAACACCAGTGCTGAAATATTAAACAATGACAATTTTTTGTTTACTCAAATTAAATTGACTATCCAGAATAAGCATCCATGTTGGACTGTGATAATATCTGAATGATTTTTAATGAGTGTGTTTTCAGCCCATCTCAACAAATAAACATGGTCTTCTTTATAAACAAAGCCTGCATCATTAATAAAGCATTAGTTCAAATTATTTCAGCTAGGGTTCTGCAGAAAAGTTAATAACTATTAATATCTTCCCTGTTGTAGAAAACTATTTGAATGATCTCAGATAAGTGAAAGGGTCTTATTCTGCCCAAATTGAGCTGATGGTTAGTCTGAGATGAACCGTGGATTGCTGCTGTCTTAACTTAAAAGAACTCTAACTCAAAAATGTCAGTGATTCCTTTTTATTTATGTATTAATTTATTGCATGTTTGATCATCAATCAAGTCAAGAATAAACCCTATTTCTCCAAACTGAGGTTGTTAAAAAGCTATCTACAACAGGTAAGATACTTATTGTTCACAACCTCATAACACAGCCCCATTTCAAGTGTTCTGAACTACACCTTTAAAGCTGTGTTTCAGCACATGGATCAGATGCAATCTTACAGTGCAAGATGACAACTATCAAAGAGTCTTTTTCTTTTAATATCAGGTGTGATTCATAAATCTATTTTACTTCTTCACAGCATCTCAGTGTTTTTACTTCTTTATTTCACAAAGATCCATGCTCTGAGGTGGATGCATTATTACTGGCAGCCACACTCGTCCACGATCATGTTTTCGTGGTGCCGAAGGAGCATTTCTCCGTTCTCATAGTACAGCATGCTCAGCGGGCTCATTTTGGTTGCAGCACAGCACGGTGTCACCACTCGCTCCGGACAGTAATGTTGCAGCAGACTCTTGAAAATGGAGAGAGAAAAACAAGATTTAGGTGCATTGCAATGTTGGATCATTTCTGTAGAGAAAAGTGAAGCGCCAGTTATAATGTTTATTCTAGTGGAGGATGTTTTATATAAAGTAGTGGAATTTATATGAATACATTTGTCTCAAAAGTGTCCAAAAAAAAGTTAAAGATATACTGTATTTTTCGCCCTATAGGGTGCAGTTTTTTGCGTAATTTGCATGCCCTACACCTAAGAGACGTATTTATGGATTTCCCCCCCATATTTATAAACCAATTTTTGGCTGAAATATGACAGTTTTCATTCATTCTGACTGAAAATATTTATGCAATAAGTAAAAGTGGCTATTAATGACACAACTGACTTAACAAAGCCTGCCACCTTCATTCTGCTGGTTGGAGCAACCGTCAAATCAGTTTCATTTCGCTGCGCCGCCATGACAAAATGCAGCTAATTTGACCATTAAAGTGCATTTATTAACTTCAACCGAGACACAACTTTGCTATAACGTCGAGCAAACAAATACCGGTAATTGTTTTAGGTGCTTATTTTGTTAAACTTCTAAGCAATGCACAACCTGATTTTTCGCTCTGTCTGCATGCTCCAGGAGCACCGAGGCAGCAAATACTTTTGAAATACAGCTGATTTGACCATTAAAGTCCTTTTATTATGTAAAAGTTAAACTGAGACACCTTTGCTATAAAGTCGAACAAAAAAATTTTTTTTTTTTTTTTTTGGTGTTTTATCTTGTTCAATGTGCAGCGACTCGTCCATCTGCACATGCCTTCTTCTGCGAATCGGCTTTTCAAATGCAGCTGATTTCACCGTCAAAGTGCATTTTTAAGCAAATGTTAGACTAAAACACACATTTACTATAATTTCGTGTAAACAAATAATTGTTTTTAGGTGTTAATCTTGTTAAATTCTTGTTAAAAGTCCTCCCGTGCACACTCCTGCGGCCGCCATTTGGCAGCCAATCCATTTATGGCTCAACACTGGCCCACATTTCCGGGTTGTCAGCGCTGATGCATAATAGATGTGATGTATATGGTGAAGCGACATATTTATGGATTTTTCTATTTATTAGACAAATTTGGACTGATTAGACTTATAGGGTGGTTCGACATGTACGGCGGAAAATACGGTAAGTAAATATTTTCCACGTCAACTTCAAACTGGTCTTGTATTTTAGTAGTAATTACTAAATTCTTGCATTTTTTAATTGCAATTATGTTGTTTTAGGTGTAACAGTTTATTAGTTTTGTGGTTTTATATGATCAACCATGTTGCTGCATTCAGACCTTTTCTAATTTAAGACAAATGTAAACCTAGGAAATTACTCAACCATCAGTGATTACTCAAGATCAGCATCTTCTGTGTCGTGTCATAGTTTCCTGGGGGTGAAACTGTGTCAACACTAGAACACGTTACAGTGACAGCTTTTGTGAAACTGCGACTTATTTTATATTAAAGTTTTTAACGAGTTGAACAAACAGGACCTTTTCCATGTTTTGTCAAATTGCATCTATGGTAAAGAATAAAGGGGCTGAACACAAATGCATACTGGACGTTTCAGGTTTTTATTTTAAAATGTTTTCAATATCTTTTCCTTCCACTTCACAATCGTGTTACTTTGTGCTGGTCCAGCACATAAAACACCAGTAAATTATTCTGGCGCTTGTGTTTGCAACGTGACAAAATCTGAAAAAAGTTCAAGTGGTGTGAAAACGTCAAGGTCCTGTAAAAAAGGGCAGATACTGAAAGCTAAGAGCTCAGGGGCCGTACATCCAGCAGTTCCATGAAGTCACTTTGTTTTATGGTTTAAAATCTAGTTTTATTTTAAAATGATGGGACAAACTGTGTTTATCCATGGGCCTAATTTGGCCCCCGGGCCGCCAGTTGAATATCCTTGCTGTAAATACAAAGATGCATTGATTACCTGCATGAAGGCATGATTGGTTGGATTTAGGTCTTCCCCCAGAGGACCAGTGCAGGAACCTTCACAGCGGTAGGCGTTGTATTTTTTGGGAAAGACGATCCAGGACGCCCAGCCGATTTGATTAAAATCGACTTCCAGGTCCACTTTGCGACAGACAGACTTCCCCCCGCCTCTCGTGAACGCCTGCGGGCTTCTCACTTCTTGTTGTTCTCTGTGGCCCCGTTTGCTCCTACGCCTCTTCGACCAGTGGACACTTTTGGTTTCAGCAGGGGACAAGAACTTGGATTGTTCAGCTGTGTGGAGCAAGCTTGCTTTGGCCCTTGAGTTTTTATCCGATCCCGTGTGGGAGAAGACGACCAGCAAGGCCCGGTCGCTCACGTTCTGCGCCACAAAAGCAGGTTGACCGGGAATAGGCAGGTCTGTCATTTTCTGCACTTCCCTTTGTCTTGGTGTTCTTTGGATTTGGATTCTCGTTGCCGAGTTTTGCCGAAGCCAGCCCAAGAGAGGGCTGGTCATGTTGAACACCTTCCAGCTGTTTGACGAAGTGACCAACGACGAGCCGTTGAGCAGCCCCACTGGACTGTGGTCCAAGTTGCTCACCTCCACGGTGAGGTTGGAAGCATTTTGTGAGCGAGGAAGCTTGATTCTCAGCTCTGCTGCCTGGATGTGTTTGTCAGCCAGCAGGACATGGAGGTCAAATGTCACCACCCAGCGCTTGTGTTTGTACGTCAAACCTGTCGTAAACAGCACAAATATCGCCACAATCGTAATTACAGTGCACGCTGCATAATAACTTTAACAGGGAATAAAAATAAATTATGACTGTGCCAATCACATCAAATTAAGGCCCTATTCATAGAAGTAATCATCATATCTCTATTTGGTCCTTGGCATCTTTAAATAAAAGCAGATTAATTTGAAAAATGTTAATAAAAATATACTTAGTGCAAACAAAAAGTGGCCTAAAAAAGTAAAATGTGCCTGAATAAGCTATTGGTAGAAACACTCCTGGCTGTTTTCAACCAAGAGCCAAATCAGCTGCCACTAAAACGGCTTTATCAATTGATTATAGAAGGCACGACTCTTTACATGATATTATCCACCCTTATTTGCCCCACTCTGGGCCCTTGAGCAAGACCCTTAACCCCAACATCTACTCCCAAACAGGTCTCTCTTGAAAATTAGTGCTTGTGACTCAATGAGACTAAATAAAGGTTAAATTAAAAATGAAATAATATTTAAAAGGTGAAAACAGGAGATAATATTTTGTAGTGTCTGTCTGTTACTAAATTATGTTACGAGGACGAATCTGAAACATGAATCAAGATGGCCGCCACAGCCTGCTGACAAAAAAAGCAGTAATTGTCAATTTTACAGATATTAACCTCAAGTTTGGACAGACACATATTTTGAGTCCTAAAGGGTTCCACATTTAATTTTTTTGCCATCGAATGTTTTGAATCAACTTTGTACGTCTGTAAGCAAAATATCTCATGTACCACTGAGCAGATTTTGACCAAAACTACTGTTTTTTTCTCAACACAAGACGATCTTAGTCTAAAACTCTGAAAGGCGGCGAGCAATATGAACTAGATCATTAATTTTATTTTGGTATTGATCCTTGCAGCTAGCTGCATGTGTAAGAATTAATATTAATTGCACAAAACAAAGCAGATTTAACCTGATCATGTTATGGCCTGTTCTCCCATCCCTGCTGAGGCTGTAATTCAATAATCCAGTGAACCATTTGGTTTAATCTGTGGATTGAGCAAAAGTTCAACTTATCCTAAACCACTCAAATCGAACTAAAATGAATCATTTTACTCCTTCCTTCCTTGCCTTGTGCACATCCACACATGCAACTGGGGCAGGGATGTGAAACTGGATTCCACAGCTGCAGGGATGCTTGTCGGCTACTTGTGCCACCTAAATCCTGAGCTCTAATCTAATCAGGCCAATGTGTGAAGAACTAAAGGCAAGTTGTTGATTTGACCCAACAAGAGCTTTGCATGGGGAGGGTGCACGTCTGGCGAGGTGCCCAACAACAAACATCACCTATTTTGGAAGGAGGAGAAGAAAAGGTTTGCATTCACGCCCTGAAAGGATGTGGATTGAAGCCTCTGGTCTGGCAAACAATGACAAAGCAATAAATAAATAGAATAAAATATAAAACTGAACATGTTGCCCCTTTTTGTTTAAGACTCAACAGTTTTGCAAATAAACCCAAATCTTACTTTTCGCCATTAAACTCTTCACCGTGTCCGCGCGCCTTGACGCATCTCGCTCCAGATTATCCAAAGGCTTGGAGAAGTTCGACCTGAAGTTCCTGTAAAGGTGCATCATGTAGAGGGGCAGGCGGTGCCCGCCCGCTCGCTCCGGGGCGGCCGAGCCGTCCCTGGGTCTCTGGACGCCGTGAGCCAGCAGCACCAGCAGCAGCGACGCGTGCAGCGCGGCTCCCAAAGGAGCTCCGAGCGAGCGCGTCATGCTGTCACCACCACATCCCTCTGCCAGGGGAGATTGTGGGTTGAACCTTCTCTGTATATACATACATATATATATACACACCCCCACCCACCCGCTTTCATATTTAACACCTTGCTGGGAACATTGCAGGAGACTGACGTGCGTCCTGCTGGCGCCTTACCTGGCAACTCCTCATCCATTCAGTTGGTAATGAGCGGCTGGTTTGCGCCGCGTCCTGCTCCACAAACTGATTCCACATCCCCGAATAAATATTAAAAAAAAAACAACAAAACAAAACTAAATAAAAAATAAAATAAAATAAAATAAATAAAATAAAAAAACTGCTCTTTGTTTTATACTTTACGGTAATTAAATGTCAGAAAAAAATAATGATAGAAAGGGGAAAACTTCTCTGTAGCCAGAATAAGTGCAAGAGTTGTTGAAAGAATGCCCCGCCGCCTTTGTTGCGGATAACTATCACATTTTAGCCCAATCGTAGCCATGTTTGTCTTCTCCAAGTTCAATTAGGTGTGGTGGCCATCTTGAATTGAATACAAAGATGAATCTGTTGGAGATCTGGGAAAATATTTTATTTTGTTTTTACAAGTTCCACAGAAAAGATGCTAAACGTTTCTTTATAATAAACCTTCTAATCATCTTTGCTAAATTTTATATTCATAAATGTAAATTTGCTAATAAAACACCTTGTTTCTTTCTTTTCATTAAAGATATGGAACTCTATATCAATTCAATAACAGACTCTGCAAATGAAAAGGCTCTAAGGACAATTTCAATATGTACATCTTTGCGTGTTTTTATGTAATTATCACCCCTGGTTGTTTGTTTACATGACTATTGTGTTATATTGTTTTGTTCATTCTATTGTTGTGATGTATACTAAGTGTGTTTCAATAAAGTTCTAAAAAAAATTGAATGGACCCTATTCTTTGAAAACATATTCCCACATTCATAGACACAAACAAAAATGTGGAACACCTTTTAATAAGTCACGGGTTAACTATCAGGACATAAGGTCAACGGGTTCTAAAATGATTTGACTCATGTCTCAGCTTCCACCATTGTGTTACATACATTAATAATAATAAAAGAAGAAAAAGAAACACTAAGTCCACTCTATGATCTGACAGTTTTCTCAAAGAAGGCAGAGTCTTCTTTTCTTAACTCAGTAATTGTTTTCTGGGGACCAAATGTGAGTCACATTCTTCTTCCTTGCTTCAGTTCATTGAGGGTTGATGCACGTTTGTTTTTGATATTAAGATTATTTGAGTCAGATAGAGGTCTGGACTTGGACTATATTGTTACAATTTTATTTTTCATCTGTTCTGTTGTAGGTTTGCTGCTGTTTGGGACCCTTGTCCCATGTTGATCCAAGCTGCAGGACTGATATTTTCAGATTTTTTTTGGACTACAGAGGACTTCATGGTTGACTCGGTGTCTGCAAGGTGCCCAAATAACGCCTAAATCATTACCCCTCCACCACCGTGCTTCATAGTTGTAGGTGTTTAGCATGGTGCTGAGCTATGGGAACATATTAACTTAGTCTCAGTACTGAGAACATCCTGACATGAACTTTAACCTTTAATTTGTTGACTGAAGCCCACAGACAAAACTTTTGTGCAGGTGTGTCATTTCTCTGATCACTGCATGGTCTGACCTCAAGGTGAATTTGCTGGGATGATTTTTTTTTCTTTCTTCTTGACATTGTTTTAGAACACGTCTGCCAGCTTAGATTTTCATCTTTTTTGAACTGTGCAATTCCTGATACATAAAACCTAGAAGAGGGCTTCAACTGGGGGCCTGCAGGCCACTTCCGGCAATTAAATCCAGCCCACTGATGCATTTAATAGTAAAATAAAAATGAATGAATTAATAAATAAATAGAAAACATCTGTGAGACAGACCTTTAAACAATTTGAAACAGCAAATATTTCGGTCAGAGAAGTAATCATATGCCCATCTCAATTTTCAACATTTCCATGAGCATACAGATTTGAAAAAGAGCCCCCTCCCCACTGAAAACACTGAAAACATTGATTTCCACAACACTGCCAGGCCTCACCCTGATGGATTATTCTTCAGTGTTCTGGTGTTTATACAATTAAATTACAAGAATTAAATTAGCAGAAATACGAGTTGAAATGCTGCAAGCTCTCTCTCTCAGTGCAAGGAGTTCTGATGATCAGTGTGTGATCACCCTCGAGGCAGATTACACAACAAAGAGTTATTACTGAGGGATTATTGATGATGACGCACAGCAATTTAGTTAACTACAAATAGAATGGATTACGTGAATTAATTAATTTGAGTATTTTTTTAAGGGCCTTGCTCAACGGCCCAGAGTGGGGCAGATGAGGATGGAGGCAGGTGTAGGTGTTTCACCTTTTCCACACATTTTGATTTGTTGGTTCAGGGAGCCGAACCAGCAACCTTCCAATAACAGGCCCACCATCTCTAACCTCAGCACCACCACTCCCAAATGTTAAAAAAATGCACATAAATGACACGAAGACATTCGACACGCATCACACTTTTTACTTTCAGCCCAGCTGAGTTCTGCTCCGCCTCCTTCAGTTCCACTCAAAGATCACACCTGAGCAGGATGTGGACGCTTCACCTGTGAATTATGAACCGTTTGTGGAAGAACTGGTCTGTGCAGCCATTTCATTTTAAATGAGAGCTGGTTCGAACACCTGGAACAGCAACGTGTTGGTCGCTCAGAGAACAAAAAAAGATCATTTTATTTTGCCAAGTCAGAGATGGCAGAATAAAATTGTGTCACATTAGAACTTTTATTGGAAGGAAAAAAAATTGAAATGTAATTTATTTTAATTATATGTTTATTGCATTTAATAAACAAACTTAAAGGGTAACAAATCATTGTAATACTTGGTTTATTTACAGAATGACTAATTGCTGAATGTTCGGCCCCTGAGCTGCTGGCTGTCAGTAACTGTGGCCCCTGAGCAGTTTAGGAAAACTTCCTGATCTAGAACTAAAAAAAAGTGACATGTTTATCTTCACGGGTGCATTTTTTTTTTAACCCAACTCTTAAAGCAACTCACATTATTTTCAAACCATTCAGTCCTCTACTTGGATGAGAGTGTTTTGCTAATAACAAACAAGTTTGGGATTATTTCATTAAAAAGAAACAAGTGGCTTCAAATCAGGACATTTCCCTACAGTCAGCAGTGAATTATCAGAGATACAAATATTGTTTTTGGTGTGTTAAAACATTCTCAAAAATCTTTACCACCACCCTCTTTACATTAGTTGCTTCGATTCATTTGGTCGTTGACGTTGGAATCTTGGCCTCAGGCGCCAAAACTTAATCAGGTATCATAAATTAGTGTTAAAATATTTTTATTATTTAAAAAAAGCAGAATTAAATGTTTTCCAAATGCATATAAAGCAACAC
>JAVCKU010000052.1:13633055-13645443 GCA_032273985.1 Hypsolebias coamazonicus | reverse complement strand
GAAACTGTCCAGATGACCAGATTGAGAGTTATCAGATTTGACTACCTGGATTACTGAGCATGAACATTCTTGTTCTTGATTCAATGATGTCTTCTGGACAAGTTTCTGACATTTATCAGATTATAGGAATGGTGCCCCCCAGGGGAGTGATGGGCCACCTGCACCTCATCTTTTTTTGTAAACTAAATAAAACCACTGACCACTGATGTAAATAAAACCACATTTTGTAGTGAGAAACATCTTGTCCCCATCCTGAGGGCTTCGTCAGTCTGCGACCGGTCAACCAGATGTGTCCCATAGGTAGCCTTCACTGCTGTGGTTCAACATCCTGCTGGACTCTCAGAAGTAACACATGCGCGCACACCATCCAAACGTTTCTCACTTAAAGAACTGGAGCAGATGATATGATTCAAACCTTTTTTGTTCCATCTACCTGGATGATTGAGCCCACAAACACAGTTTGTTTTGTTTAGTTTGAAATGTGTGCATTTCAGAACAGATGTGAAACCATTGAGCTCAGGCCTTCGCCACAATTCATCCACTTCCTCCCAGTTCTGCTGGAACATTTTCCGCGTTCTGAAGACCTTCTGTGACTGAAGACTCAGAGGTGCTGAGGATCTGCTCCTCCAGTCCTCTCTGCTGGAGGAACTGGTGACAGACCTTTGGATCCCTGGTTTCTGTCTGTACTGCCCCTCACGTGGACTGGACTCCCAGTGCGATCTTCAGGTACTCGTAAACGACATAACTGATGCTGACGGATGGGATGACCTTCATGAAGTTGGGGGCGAGGCCTCGGTACAGACCCGTGGGTCCTTCAGTCTGAACAATGTGCCTGAAGAGTCCCGACATGCTCATCTGAGGTCCGCCTTCCAGAGATGCTGAGGAAACAGGAAGCAACTGTCAGGGGGTGGAGCTTATACTGCAGCTATCAGGGGGTGGAGCTTAGACTGACACATGCAACTGAGTGCTGATAAAACAACGGGATGAACCCGATCTGCTCAGAGACCCACCTTGAGCCTGCATCCGGGTCCGAACCAGAGCCAGCGGGTAACTCGCCAGCTGACCGCACGTGCTGGAAGTGGTCCCGCAAGCCAGCAGCACGAAGACCCCTGGGTCGGCGCTGTCAGTGGCAAAACGCTGCAGCCAGGAGTTCTTCAGGGTCTGAGGGTCCACCGGACAGAAACTGGGTCAGACAGAACGGAGACAAGAACCGAGCGAGCATCCATAGGCTCCGCCCACCTCATAGACAGCCAGGTCAATGCCGGCGTACGGGATGATGCCAAGCATGTTGGGCACGTAGCCTTTGTAGAACACAGCCACACCCTCCTTCTGGAAGATGTGCTTGGCACAGTCTACGATTCCCGAGTACTGACCCGTCCTCCTCAGGGCTAATCGGGTCTTCAGAACCTGCCAGACAGGAAGCGGTTTTTATACTCAAAAGTCAGGGTTCTGTAGACATCGGTCCCACTGGACCATATCTTCTCTCAGCTGTCTCCAGCAGTGGTTCTGTGATCCAAACTCTGCAGGTTCTGATAAAACCTGTTGGGTTTCTTTGGACCACACTCAGAGTTACACGTGTTAAATCTAAATTAAACTGATTAAATTAAATCTAAATTATATCACTTAATTCAATTTAATCTAATCTAAATTAAATTTTATTAAATCTAAATTAATTAAAAAAAATTTTTTTCTTTCGGCTTCTCCCTTCGTTAGGGGTCACCACAGCAAACTAGTCGCACGAAGAACTGGCAATTATTTTTACACCGGATGCCCTTCCTGACACAACCACAGACCACCGAGCTACCACAGCCCTCTGTGTGGAGCAGAGAGCTGGTATCTGGGACACCCAGAGGAGCAGATAGTGGGGGTTAAAGTGGGGCAAATGAGGGTGAAGACAGGTGTAGGTGCTTTATCTTTTCCACCTACATTTTGATGTTGTCAGTATCAGGAGTTGAACCAGCGATCTTCCCATCACAGACTCACCTTCTCTAACCTCTGCGCCACCACTCCCGTAACTTACTTTATGATGTACAGTAGCCTATTTCACATGCTCAGTGAGTTAATTAGATTTGAACACTTAGCATTTAACGTGTCCCTCAGTGTCCATCAGTGTCCCACATTGTGTTGGTTTGGATCTGATTAACTGTGAGCTGAAGAGAAAAACAATGGATGAAAATAGAACATGTGGTTGTTTTTATTTGTTTCTCAAGTCCAATATAATTGTTTAGAGATGACTAAGACGGTAATTTATTTCACATCTGTATCGTTACTCACTGCACTCTTGAAAGCCAAGTCAAACATTCTCTGTTCGTATTGAAATAGACAATGTCGGATGTGAAACCACATTACAGGTGACTTGATTGTGCTGTGAAGTCGTGCGTCTTGTTGCTGTGCAGATTAGAGCAAAAACGTCTTGTTTGCTTCTGTTCTGGTCTTGGCCACGCTTTGTCCGTGTGCTTCCATTGTCCAACCATTCTGCTGATGTCTCTCTCTCAGCCCAGCTCATTTTTCTTTCTCCGTTCCCAGCAACACACGGGGCGACCGGAGACTTGCGCTGGCCCCGCTGTGGCAGCCTGCAGCCAAAGCCGTGAGGGGCTCAGCTCACTTTGCCTCATGGTTTCGCTGCTGGCTGATCAGCAGGGCCTCGTGACTCGAGCCCAACTCCTGGACAGGCGGGAGTAGGACGGACAAAGGGCTTCATTTGAGCGGAGGAGGTGGTGGTAGGACGAAGGGAGGAAAGAGCGAGATGAAGAGAGCTGGCAAGCCCAGCACGGAGGGGTCTTATCCTCTCGGCTCAAACACATGCCACCAGCTGCTGCCCCCTTCCTGTGCTTTCATTAAAAAGCCTCCCTGTGCTTCTCTGGGTAATCCACGTGCTTTACTGAAAGAGTGTGAGGTAAATACAGCATGGCTGCCCACTTCCATGCTTCTAACTCCTCTATCTCAGCGCTGCCTCTTTCTCTCCTTCTGAGCTGCGTTCTGTTGGCACGAGCAGTCCATTCTCTGTAGGGCTGTGTGTGTGTGTGTGTTTATACCTGCGTGTGCACCCACAGAGTCTGTCAGACTCGCAGCGTTTCCAGCACTCAGCCCAGAGCCAAGGCGAGCGCTGCCAGAGGGAGCGCCTGCAATGTAGGGCGCCCGGCGAGCTGGACGCAGGCAGAATATCAACGCCGCACGGCAGACACTCGGCCCAGCAGCCCACCTGCTGACATACGTGATCCAAATCTGAGGAGGAGAGAGGGGGGAGGAGGTTGCGGGGTAGTTTAGGTGGTGGGGGAGATGGGGGGAGGGGGTAGGCTGATGGAAATTGCCAGGTAGTTTCAAGACCCACTTCCCTGCGTTGCGCCCAATTAATCAAGACTACATCTGTGTTGGATGGACCTCTACACCAAGGGTGTGGGTGTGGGGGGTGGTGCATAGCAGACACTGGTGTTGTCTGCGTATATACACACACAACACACTTCATGTTTGCGTGCACGTGTGTATGCATGTGTGTGTGTGCAACCTGTGAGAGTGTGTTAAATGGTGAGGTTCCACTGTCCTCCCCCACGTTCAAAATATTCTTCTGGTTTCAGTGTCAGCTCCACGCCTGACCTCTACCCCTGACACCCCCCCCCCCCCACACACACACACACACACACACAGTCCTCTCTGCCTTACACCACGACAAAGGATCATGTTTCAGCACCTGTTCCCCTCGTGGAGTGTCCGGCTCACCTGATCAAGAGCCACAGCTCCTCCTCCTCTGCTCGCGGGTTCTTCACGTCTTCTCACCTCGTTCGGTTGTTTCTACCTCAAGTCTTTTCATAGTTTTGTTCTTTTGACCAGCTGTGGAGTTAACTAGACTCAACATGGCTGCCACAGCTGATGGACGCCGGTTGAACTGGTCAGCTCAGAGTTATCCTCCACACCTTGAGCACCAGCAGCGTGTTGAAGATTGAAACTTTGGCCTTGGAGGTGATGAACGTTACACATTCCCTGAAAGCTAGTTTCATTTTTCAATCTGTTTTGATAAATCCATGTTTGTTTTTTTATTTAAAGGTCCACTGACATGATGTTTGAACTTTGCATAAAATGGCACAACATATATATCTATACCATTCAGCTATGTTTGTTTTTGCAAACAAAATGATAAATATATGAAAATTTCATACAAAGTCATTTTAAATTTGGCGCTGCGTTTTTTTCACGAAAAATCCGGCTATTTCAGCGTAGACGTCTGTGACGTATGAAGAAGAAGGTCAGCTGGAACGCCCCATGTAATCCAATGGTGAACAATATAGAAAGCCACGAATTTAGCAATTTAAATGAAGATTTTGAGTGATCTGTCTTCAGTTTTGGAAGATGAACTTAGTAAAAGTGTGTCTGAGCTTAACCTTTCCTTAATAAATAAACCGGTATCCGGCCGGGCCGTTAGAACGGAACTCGGCCGTAAACCGAGGACTACCTGTATATGGCAACAATCATGATTAAATTGGCGCGTGAGAACGAGGAATGAGAACAGTTTTCCAAATAGACTTTTTCTGACCAAACGTAATAAATTCACACCACTTCCTACACATTCTGTCTTCTCTGTGTGTACTGTTGTCTAATGAGCCCACATTGTTCTTAATTTCTTTAGTTTGGGCATGGAGCACGACGGTCAGGGGAATCGTTGTGCCGATGAGACCAGCATGGGCAGCATCATGGCACCACTTGTCCAAGCAGCTTTCCATCGTTACCACTGGTCACGTTGCAGCAAGCAGGAGCTCAACAGATACATCCAGTGCGTTCCGCTTTTCAATCCCACTTTTTATATTCTCAAGACGTTTCTGCTCTGACAGGTTGCCAATAATCCCGTAGCGTGCGTCCCATTGATGATGATGTTATTCTTGATTTTTTCCACAGCTCTTATGACTGCCTCCTGGACGATCCTTTCGAACGTAAATGGCCCAAGCTTCCTGAGCTTCCGGGAATAAATTATTCAATGGATGAGCAGTGTCGCTTTGATTTCGGTGTTGGTTATAAAATGTGCACAGCTGTAAGTCCTGCACACTTGTGAAAAAAAAAAAAATCAAAGTATTGACTTTGTTTGAGCAGCTTGAGTAACTGAAGCTTAAATGTTTGTTTCCGGTTTAGTTTCGAACGTATGACCCTTGCAAGCAGCTGTGGTGCAGTCACCCCGACAACCAGTATTTCTGCAAAACCAAAAAAGGTCCTCCTGTAGACGGAACAGAGTGTGCACCGGGAAAGGTAGGAAATGTCGTCAGTTATTCTTGTACGATATGATTTCAAAAAAACATTTATCTGAAGATAAAATCAAAAGCCTGAAATGTTTTCAAAGCAACCAATTGTCATGTTCCGTGACATCTTGGCCTTTTCTTTCATTTGCTTCGCGCTGCTTTCCTTCCTGTTCCATTTTCAGTGGTGCTTTAAGGGTCACTGCATCTGGAGGTCGAGCCACGAGCCTCAGGGACACGATGGAAGCTGGAGCTCCTGGTCAAAGTTCGGCTCGTGCTCCAGAACGTGTGGAGGTGGAGTTCGCTCCCGAAGCCGACAATGCAACAATCCTTCGTGAGTGATCCAGTAAAGTATCTACGTCTGCAGTAGGAACGTGTGGTTATTTTTTAATTTGTGGATGATAGTTATTCTTTAAAACATTCAGTCAGAAGCTTCTGCAGCTAAAATAATCCACTTTTGTTGGCATTTATTTATTATAAATAATGTTTTGTTTTTTTTTGTTTGTTTTATTAACATAAAACTATGATGGCCCTGAGGTGGTTTGGCTTAATGTAATTCCATTTTTTCAAATGTAATTCCGTTTTCTTGTTGGTTTGTTTTTTCCAAATGTGATTCCAGCTACTACCGCTTCGGCCACTCCTGCTTTGGCTTAATGTAATTCTGTCTTTTCAAAAGTAATTCCTTTTTTTTTTTTTTTTCAAATGTTGTTCATTCGCACCTCAGGGCCACCGTAGTTTAAGATTTAAAATAAACTTTAATTGAATTCAATTAATCAGAACTTCAGATTAGATTCTGTTCCTAATTTAACGGTGATCATAGCTGCTTGAGTAGAAGACAACTGGACTTTGTTTTTTGATTTGACTTCATCTGAAAGACTTCTTCCATCTCGAGCCAGCTCTTTTCTCTGCTTTTTGAGCTTTTGGAATTTTAACGCATGCAGTTTCAGTTCCAAAAAATTCCCTTTTGGATCATTTTAAACGTTAAATTGCCAGGTATCGTCACCGCGTTGTGTTTTTGTCATTGCTCAGGCCCGCCTACGATGGCCGGGACTGCCCTGGCTCCGCATTCGACTACCAGATGTGCAACACGGAGGAGTGCGCTGGCCCTTACGAGGACTTCCGAGCTCAGCAGTGCATCCAGAGGAGCAACAAATACCACAACAACATCAAGCACACCTGGCTGCCGTACGAGCACCCAGATGGTGAGCCTGTGACGGTGAACCTAAAAGTCAGAGGTGGTGTTATGCAACACAAAGTGCTCACAGATGATATTCACGCTTATATTCACTTAGGTGTTATATAACCTCAGGGCCCTGCAGAAGCATCTGTCAGATCTTTAAACTGTTCCCGGCTAATCAAGGTGTGCATGAATGTTTTTTTTTTCTTTGTGGTGGCCTTTTAGAGGCTCGTAAATGTGAGCTGAGCTGTAAGTCGAGGGAAACCGGCGAAGTGGTGTTTATGAACCAGGTGATGCATGATGGGACGCGATGCAGCTACTCGGACCCCTTCAGTGTTTGCGCTCGAGGGGAATGTCTGGTGAGTCTAATGAAAATGACCATCCTGATGACTAAAAAAAAAGCTTTGAGAAACATTTTATGATTCTGGGAAATCCCACCTTTTCTGCAACCGACAAAAAAAAAAAAGAGAGACAATGCCCCTCTTTTTAGTGTAAATCTGTACTTCGGTGTTTGTATTTGAGATTTTCAAATCACACACTTTGTTCTATCTCATATTTCACCTTGGACTCTGTTGGGACGCTAATCTTTGCAGGACGAGGCTCCGTGTTTTGGCTGCAGCTCTGTTATGTCTGCATATTTCTCTCTGAGATGCATGATCTGAAATAACCCAAATCAAATTTGAGTCACGCGTGACATCATTTGCTCTGCTCTTTCCTGCAGCACGTAGGCTGTGACAAGGAGGTGGGTTCTTATAAACAGGAGGACAAATGTGGTGTGTGCGAGGGGGATAACTCCCACTGTCGCACTGTGAAGCTCACGCTCACCAAGAACCCCAAAATGAACGGTATATGTCTGATTAAATGAACTTCCTGTCATTATCGGTTCAATAATTGTTGCTTTAGAAAGTTCTCACCAGAGCGTTTATGTCTCTTTTGTTAGGAATGCTAAAAGTGTTTGACATCCCAATGGGAGCACGCCACATAACCATAGAAGAGAATGAAACCTCCCCTCACATAATTGGTGAGTTGGGTTTTTTTTTTTTCTGTGCTGGTGTTTCATAATGTTGGGTCATCCCATAAAACAGGAAGGAAAAAATACTTCAAACCTTGAGTCTCTTTTGAAAATTTTCAGTCAGGTTTCAAATGTATGTTTGTTGTGCTTTATAATTGATTGCAAACTTAATTAAAAATTGGGGTAATGTTTGTTCTGAACAATCAAAACTACCTCAGGGACTGAGCAGTTGTTGCTGCTGCTGTCTACCTGTAATAAGATCGCACCCTTAATGTGTAAAAACAAGCTCAACTTTATTTCTGTTTAGTATTGAACAAGTTTTTATTTCTGTTTTTCACATATAAATCTGTGATAGAAAAGGAACGTTTGAATATTTTTGCTCAGTTTATGGGAATTTTCATTTCATTTTCCAAATTAACAAATCGAATAGAAGCGTTTACCATATTTTTCACCATATAAGTCACACCTTTTTGCATAAATTTGCAATTCCAGCAACATATAGACTGAAGTGACTAATAATTTGAAGGAAAAAACAAACAAACAAAAAAAGTCTCTCTTGTAAATGAGTCCTCGAGGCTCAGTGGGATTAACCTGCCTAAATAAAGGTTGAATGAATAAACATTCCCCCCATACTTATAACTCAATTTTTAGCTGAGATCTGACAATTTCATTCATTCTGACATGGAAAACACTACCATTTTCAGCCGCTAGAGGTCCCTCGACTAATATGGCAAGCCAAGTGTCTCATTATTAGGTAAAAATGGCTATTAATGAGACACTTGGCTTGCCATACCAAGCCACCTTCACCTCACTCCGGAACTCCTGGAGCAAAGTCAAACCAGCTGCATTTTGGCGCGCCGCCCAGGCGAAATGCAGCTGATTTGACCATTAAAGTGCATTTATTAAGGAAAAGTTCAACTAAGACACACCTTTACTATACTGTTGAGCAAACAAATAATTGTTTTTAAGTGTTAATGTTGTTAAATTCTTTTTAAAGTCCTCCCGTGCATGCTTCCATGGCTGTCATTTTGCAGCCAATCGATTTTTAGCACAACACCCACACTCAACAGCTCACGTTTCCAGGTGGTCAGCGGTGATGTATAATAGATGTGACATGCAGCGAAGCAACTTATTTGTTTTTTCCACTTTATTAGATATACTGTATTTGGACTGATGCGACTTATACAGCGGTACAACTTTTACGGCGGAAAGTATATGGAAAAATGTTAAAATAAGTAGCAAATACTTCTCTGTAATAGTACAGAAATATAAATCCTTTTTTTTTTTTTTTTTTGGCTAGTTTGCACTTTTCTACTAGTTGCTTTTAGTATTTCCTGTCTATTTGTGATATTGTTTAACCTTGTTTTTTTTATTTGATTTTGATTAGATTTTGTTCGAAAATGTGAAATTAAATAAATAAAAGAGAGACTTAGCAACTTATATCAGACATTGCTTAGAAGGATCAGTTCAGCCAATAAAACCTGTACCTGCTGAGAAGTTTCACAGACAATACTAACTTTTAACCATTACGACATTACGACAAAATATTCAGTAGCAATATTAACAATAACAATATTCATATTTTAAATATTACTATGACTGTGACTGACTTGGCTGAGTCAGATTAATTTTATTGTACTTTTACTGGCTCCTCTCTTTTCTCTACTCTTTCCCTTTGTGGCTTTTTAAGCAGATGATTCAAGACTTGCAGGGCTTGTGCCTGAAATCTCAGTATTCATACTGAACAATAATGAAGATGTTTGGTGGAGAAATGGCTAATTTTTAAATTTTAGTTTGATTTTCCCCCCCCTTTTTGATTATATGAACAATTACATGGCAAGCAAATACAGTTCTTTTCCCAAATAGTTAATAATCTTGAGTATATTTTCCTTTTTTGATGACAGCTGTGAAGAATCAGGTTACTGAGAACTTCATATTAAATGAAAAGAGCGACCACGTCAAATCCAAGACCTTCATTGAAAATGGTCTACAGTGGGAGTATTCTGTTGATGGTCAGAGGGAGACGTTAAAAACATCTGGTCCTTTGCATGAGGGCATTGTAGTTCTGGTGAGTAATGCTAGACCTGAATCTTTTGTTTTAAATCACAATGACTAACTTATAACAATACCTTTATGGCTTCTCTCCACTTTGTTGCAGGTCAGTCCGATGGAAGAAGATGTAAAAATTAGCTTGACGTATAAATACATAATACATGAGGACCTGTTGCCACTCATCACTAACAACAACGTGCTTCTTGCTGAACTAGACACGTATGAGTGGGCGCTGAAGAGTTGGTCCCAGTGCTCCAAGCCATGTGGGGGAGGTTAGTCAGTTTTTGCATAGACCGGTAATAACAATAAAAAATAAAAAAAAATGAGTGTTTCAGCTCGTCATGTTCAGGAAAATGTCTAAGACTGGATGTGTTGGTCACACGCTTATTATAGTTTTGATTTTTATTTGTATATTTGTGTTTGATGGGGGAAAATTAGATACTGTGTGTCGTATCATGTCAACATGAAGATATTCTGTTCTCTCTGTTTTAAAGATAGATTGCAATATAAACTAGATAAATTGCAGAAAAACTGCTGAATTAGCCAAAAACAAAAAAACAAACTGTAGCTGAAATGGAAGCCTAAATTAGCAGAAGAAAGCAAAAAGAACAAATATTTGCTGCGTTAAGTTTGAATACACAGAAATTAGCACAAACATTAGGAAATTAGCTTTAAAAAAGCTTAAGTTAGTCAGATATAGATGAAAATTAGCACTGAAAGGTCAGCAAGAAGCTTAAACTGCCAGAAGGAAGTGGAATGAGATAAAATGAGATAAAGAAATGTGGAATTAGCTGGAAAAGCTAAAATTAGCATCAAAAGAGTTCAACAGTAGCTGAAAGACTAGAAAAACTGAAACTAGCAGGAGCATAACAAGCTGAAATCAGCATTAAGAAGTTCATTAGGCTGAAAGTAGAAGAAATTGCCTACAAAAAACTTGAATTTATCAGAAAGCAGCTTAAATTAGCAACAACAAAAAATATGCTAAAAAGCATAGCTGAAAAGCTAGAATAAGCTTAAATTACCAGAAAAAAAGCAGAAAGAACATGTTTGCCCAATTAGGCTGAACAAAGCAGAAATGAGCACAAAGAAGTGGAAATTATCTGAAAAAAGCTGAAATTAGCAACAGCAACAACAAAAACAGCTGGAAAGTAGCTATAAAACCAGGAAAAAAGTTTTAACAATCACCAGAAGGAAGTGGAGAGTACATTTTTGCTGAATTAGGCAGAAAATAGTGAAATAAGAGTGAAAAATTTGGAATTAGCTTAAAAAGCTAAAATTAGCATAAAACAGCTACTGGTATATAGTAGCTGAAATAGCAGAAAAGCTGAAACTTGCAGAAATAAGCTGAAAGGAGCATAACAAACTGAAATTAGCAGGAAAAAGTTAGAAGAAACACAAAAATGTAGTTAGCAGAAAGAATCTGAAAGGAGCACAAAATAGCTGAAAAACAGCTGAAAGTAGCTGAAAATAAGTTTGACTTTGCGCAAGCAAGCTGAACCAGAACAAAATGTGAAAGCAGCAGTAAAAGGTTGTAAACACATCTAAAGATTTGAAGGATGTAAAATGAACTCAATTCATCTTCTGTGAGGAAAACAAAGTGTCAGAAAATGCTAAATATTTAAAATAGCTAAAGTTGCATCAATACCAAAAGTTTTAGCAGTCATGTCCTGAAAGAGCTGAACGTTTTGATATATGAATTGTTGAAATAGCACAAAAACTGTGCGAGTAGTTAGATGCCGAAAAATGTGCGGAAGAAAAAGTGAATCATCTCAGTAGTGTGAATGACTTCCATTGACAACACTATGAAACATCAATTGGTTAAAAAGTTAATAATACTCTGAGTAGTTTTTGAGAAGAGTACTTTGCACTTTTATTTAAGTATTTTTAATAACATCAGTACTATACTGTACTTGTAAGTAAGTACAATTTAAGCAGTATAACAGTACTTGTACTTGAGTACAAATTGTCAGTACTCTTTCCACCTCTGATAACTATTATTAGCTATTAACGTCACAAAAAAATGTATCTTGTACAAACAAAAATGATTTGAATGTACAAAACAAAAAGAATGCTATGAATTAAGGATAACTTTTACAACATTTAAAAAAAGTTACATGAATTCACCATAGTTTTCATGTTGAAAATGTTCCACACAAGTTTAAAGTTATTACAAGAGAAGGATTATTATGAGAGTAACCGTCTACTGTTCCATACTGTGCAGCGTTCCTGTTAGATCTTTTCTACAGGAACTTCAGTAGAAGCTGCTCCATCTCTGCTGTGGATTGTTTGAGGCTTCACGTGTACACAGCTGATTGACATTTTTAGACGCGAGTTGCTTTTCCTTAATTATCAACTGAAATCTTTCAGGCCATGATGTCACGTAAACGCTTCAACAGCATTTTATTTGTTTTATAGATTTAACTTTTGTTATATCAGCATTGTTGTGTTTTATTTCCTTCTGGATTACTCGTCTTCAGCCATGGTTGTGTAACATCGGCTTCTCGCAGGTGATTTCGAGCACCTCACTTCAGAGATTTTGGACGCTCTGTCTGTCTGTGATTGTTCCACTCCATCTGTGGAGCGGCCCACATCAGTACCACGGCTCTCCAGGCCTTTGGTGCCCAGCATGATGTTGCTTCCTGCAGGAAGAGGGAGAGCTGAGCGAAAGCAAAACAGGACATCTTCAGATCTATCAGGGGAGCAGCCCCTCTCCTCCTCTCTGCCCTCGGGGGAAAAGGCACCAAAGGAAGCTCTCTCTCTCCCCCTCCCTCGCTCCTTTTATCCCCCCTGCTCTGCCCTGGCCCTGCTCTGCTCCACGCTCTCAGGGCACGTTCTCCTCTTCTAATCCTCCTTGTTTCCTCCGTCACTCTGAATCAAACTGTGATGGATGTCACAGTGCAGGACTGGACATTCTGACAAGTTTCACAC
>JAVCKU010000052.1:13617386-13629919 GCA_032273985.1 Hypsolebias coamazonicus | reverse complement strand
TTTGAATGTCCAGAGGACCAGACTTAGCTTTTTTAGATTTTTCTACCTGGATTATTGAGCATGCATCAGGGTATAAATGACTTGTTTTATTTGAATGAGGCTCTTGGATATGCGTTTATTATTAACAAAATATAGTTGTCTCCACTGCTTAAATGGCCAAAATAAAAAAAGCAAATCTATTGTTTTACACAACTTGCATAAATGGATAGGTTTATAAAGTGGTTTTCTTGGACAAGTAGTCAAAACTGCAGTTTTTATTTATCTAAGAAGATCCTTATGATTAAATACCCATTATTACAACTAACATCAACATGTTTACAAGCTATTTCAACCATTAGCTTCAGTATTTTATGATAACGCCTCTTTATAACAAACATGCTGGGAGGATATTTTCTGTGCACTAAATTGTTTGGTATTATTGTGGTGATTAGCAATGTGCAAGTATGATTTAATATATATAATCTAGTAAATGCCAACCCAAGATGTTCGAAATTAGAACAACTTACTTAAAAAAGTTTTTTTTAAAATATCTAACATTGGAGGTTATTTATCATAATTTAAGGTGGGTTTTATGTGGAAGTTTGGATACAGATAAAAACCAGGTAAATTACTGTACATAAACTATATGTACATGTTAATTATCTTTTCTACACATACTGTATACTATATATTGCGAGTGCCTTATACTATTCAGAACAATACTTTTTAGCTTGTAAGATTTACCATTTTTGAATGCCCTTATCATAATCTATCTTCAGCAGTATTTTATTGCTGCTGTCTGAATCTCTAAATCATATTCTTGATATATTGTATGTATGTATAATGGTTCTTGTATTTTAGGAGCATAAATCACTTGGTAATGTATAAACTAGAATAAATGGGACAAATGGAAGGAATTCCCATGTACTGGCCTCTACTGCTGTTGAATTTAAACAACTTCCTGCTAGAATATGTGCATCGTAATGCTATATAAATGCATTCTGCTGTACTGTATTGGTAATAAATTAGCAGCTATATGCATCTATTTTGTACACAAAGAGCAGAAGGAAGCATTTTAAAATTGTTATTTAGTACTATTTTAACCATTACCGTATTTAATAGGACTTAATTACACATTATCTTATAATGACAAAGAAAAGACAAACAAAGATGGTATGAAAATATTGAGCATGCATCACTTTGCATGTACGGATTTTGTTTAGCTATTGTTTAAGGATACAGCAATAAATATACATAAATATCAAGTTCCATAAATTGATGGAAACACAACTGTTTTTTTTCTGTTGTGTGTGCTTTGGGTGGGTGTGTGACAGTGCTCGGTGACCTGTGGAGAGGGAATTCAGCAAAGACAGGTGGTGTGCAAGGCCAGCGACAACACGGTTGGAGAATGTGATGGCGAGAAGCCGGAAACAGTCCTTATCTGCAAACTAAATCCATGTCAAGGTGAGATCTAATTTAAAAAGTTCATAAAACAAAGTTCCTCGAAAACACAAAGTATACTGTAGTACAGTAATGTTTCTTTTGGTATTGTGGTGTTTCTATCATATTGTGACGTGATTGCATTGTATCATATCGTATAATATCGTATCGTACTGTATCGTATCATATATCATATTATTGTCTTTAATCACTACAGCTCTAATATAAATTATAATGTTTCAGGAAGGACAATATGTCCAGTTGGAAAACTTTAAGGATCAAGTTTCTATATCTATTTTAGGTTTGACCTTGAAAGTGCATGAAAAACGTGATGCTTTTTGCACACCGACTTGCTCTTTCGTCATCCTACAGAGACTGTCACAACTTGAGACATTTTTAAGAAAAAGTCAACAAACCTGTTTTTTTTTTAATTAGAGATGATTTTAACTCGCATCATACAAGCTGTAACAGCACCCGTTTCTGTGCACAAACATTGTGCCTTATTACAGCAAATTTCCAAACTTGAATTAGTTTTCTAATAATTTCTTTGTTACACACTTCTTGGAATGGTTATGATGTTTTGAATCACATTGTCTACAAACCTGTGTCTGAATTGAGTTTCTGAGAAGGAGAACTCATTTACATCTCAAAAGCTTATTGAAGTTACTTTTTTTTTAAATCAATGGAATTAAATGAAAAAATGAGAGGTTTACGTTTGGAAAAAAAAAATGAATTTGATAATTTCTGAGCAAAAGTCTTAAGCCAACACTTTTTACTTCCAAGAAGCCATAGATATTTGTCATTTTAAAAACGCTTTCCAGGATTTGCATTTTCTTTTAATAATTACTGCTGATGTTTCATGCTGTTTGCGAAATATATTTGAAACCCTGTTCATTGCTATCTTGGTATTTTTGTTAATTCAGATATTTAAAAAAAATATAGAATTTGATCTAACCTAACTTATACGTATACTTGCAGTATCTGTGTGCACTCAAGGTTATTTCAGTTTTACAGGAACCAAGAAAGGATAAAACTCTATAGGACAGTGTACAGCTCTTTAGATGTTTATCTCCATGACATTTAAATTCCTCATATGTGCATGGAATGAAAGTTAAGAAGTGAAGTGAAATGAAATGAAAATATTGCGCACATCCTTTTATTGCTTTGACAACTACCTAAAGAACCAAGGTTTTCTCGTTTGCAGTTTCTGTTCATGTATCCTCACATCGTTGTCAAGTGTTTCCTGCATGAAACTGATGTATAAAACACTTGAGAAAATGGAAACTGTATATTAGCATATCTTAAAGCACAGAGCTGAAATTTTGTTTCAGGTCACCTCCACATTTTAAATCACTGTGTATCTGTTGTTGCTGGATTAAGAGGGACATGTTTTAGGTGAATTCATTGAAATGTGCAGAAAGCCCTGCTTCAGAATGTGATTTGTGCAATGACTCACTCCAGTTGTTCAGAGTGCTCTTAGGTTGTAATATGTTCAATAGGCAAAGAAAAGAATCATGCAGTACTGTATATTGAAACTCATGCGTCAAAACATTCCTCCAGTGATGACCTCCTGCAGGTTTTGTTGTGTTGCTTTTCAACTAAATCAAAGTGAAGATTTCTTCCTGACCAGCAATAAATAAATGCTTTTATGGTTTTTGCTCTTCTCAGAAGTACAAATATGTAATCCAGGCTGCAAAACCTGTGTTTTGGTCTTTTTTTGGCTTCAAAAATAAAAATAATCTTTTAGCAGGGGAGAACAAGATGTTGGAACTTTCTAAATTTGTTTGATGTTTTTCTTTGTGCGTTTCAGGATTAGAGCTTTCGTCACTCGTTGGTCAAACTGAAAATACCACAATGAACGATGAAGCTGTGTTTCAAACGGTTCCTGAAAACCCCGTCCAGAAAATCTCCTCCAGTGAGTCGATTTGTAATTTACGACAGAGCTTATGTTCACGCTAAGGAAAAATAAATAAATTACATTGCCACGCTAAGAAAAGAAAGATTAACAGCCGTAGAATTACGAGAATAAAGTTGAATAAAGTCTTAATAGTACGAGAATAATATCGTATGAGACTTTTTTTTTTACGGCTCTCGTTTATTTATTTATTTTTTTCCACAAGTTGGATCTACGGCGCGACCTGTCAATCAGTCCAGTAGGCGTGTCAGCAAATAACCAATCCGAAGCTAAATGAGTCGTAATATTATCCAAACTCCGACACGATAATTTAGAATTTACTGCATTTTAACTGTGGTAAAATGAAGAATGTTGAGCAGCTTGTTAAATTATACTTTGGTAGTGGTTTTACAAATAAGGAGATGCTTAACCTGTTAGCACATCAGCATCAGATTATTATCAGTACCAGGACTTGGAACCTGCTAACAGTAAGGTGGTACGCTCTGATGGGCTGCAGCGCAGCTCTGCAGGTAAGGAGCATTGAGCTTCGGATTGGTCATTTGCTGACACATCTACTGGATTGACTGACAGGTCGCATCATGGATCTGACATGTGGGGGAAAAAATAAAAGTAAATAAACAAGAGCTATAAAAAAAAGTCTCGTACGACTTTATTCTTGTAATATTAAGTCTTTATTTGAATTTGTTCTTGTAATTTTATGGCTTTAAATTTTTTTTTTTCTTAACGTGGTCCTAAAGCTCCGTCATAGTAATTTGTTACAAAAATAAATAAATAAATCAGCATGTTTTGTCTTGTGTCGTTCCAGATGAGCCATGTCTGGGGGACCGATCGATTTTCTGTCAAATGGAAGTCCTTGCTCGTTACTGTTCCATCCCTGGATACTACAAACTTTGTTGCGAGTCGTGCAACAAGAGGGCAGATTTTACTACAGACGATCCAGATGTCCACAATGCAGAACCCAAAGCCTCTGGTCTCGTTCATTCTGCCTCGCCTAAAGCTTCGTGGCTAGCCACCACAGCCCAGACCCTGCCAAAAACCACTAAAGCCATGAGACGGCTGTTCTCCACCGCCTTTGCACCGACCACGGCTGCTGACGCTCAAACGCCATCACCAACAGAGGCTGTTCGGCTCCAACGTCCAACCACCGACTCTGATCCAACAGATGGGAGGAGCGAGTCCGATGTGAAGCTTCGTCCACCTCCAGGTACAACGCGACCCACAGTAGACTCTGACGAAGGAGCGTCCAAAGAGCACAGTCCAAAGAGCACTTTAGGCCCTGTTGCTGCCAGGTCAAGAAGGGACATCACAAGATCCAAGAGGGACTCAAGTCACAGAACCAGGTCGGCTTAGAAATGAACAGTGAGCAAGGCCTTTGGACTGTGCTGTGCAGTAGGACTGTCTCAGAAAAACAGCTCACGTCTCTATTTGTTTTGCAGATGTAGTTTTTTCAGCATGTTCTCTCCATGCCAGTGAACCCAGAGAAGCCCAGTGATTACCTCGTCAGAACTCCAGAGCGTTGCGTGTGCTTCAAATGCGAACCATAAATTGAGAAAACAAAGGTGCTGTAAACTAAACGGATGGCGCGATGCGTTCAAAATGTGATGACTGCGTAGCTGCGGTCATGTTTTTATCTGTGTACAGTTGTGTAAGACGTTTTTCTCAAGTGCTTTAGAACTACTATTGAACTTGGATTGTGAACATGGAGGTGATCACGAAACATTCTTCAGTGTGCCACCAGACCGGTTGTTGACCTTATTCAGTTTAACAAACTAAACACAAACTTTATTTAGTAATATATATTTTAAATTAATTACTCAAATAAATTAGTTCTAAAATAAATTGGCCATTAATAGTCAAACTAAGCTCAACAATCAAACTTCTCACGACATTCCCTACAAATATTGTCTCGTTTTTTGAGTTTTTCTCATTCTGTTTTTTTTTTTTTTTTTTTTTGCAAGCGCTAAATTAAAAACAGTTCTTAAATGTACAAATAAAATAGCGGTTTCATTTCACAGTTTTGACTTATGCACATTTTAGGTGCAAGAAATGTTACACACACTTCTTAGATTATTTTTTTTTTCTTCTGGTTCCACATTAAATCAGTACCATACTTGCCGCTGTACACGTCGCACCACTGTGCAAGTTGCACCGCCATTTAAGTCGCATCAGTCCAAAAATGTCTAACAAAGTGGAAAAAAACACAAGTTGCTTCACTTTATAAATCACATCTATTATGCGTCACCGCTGACCACCAGGAAATGTGGGCCGGTGTTGTGCCAAAAATTGATTGGCTGCCAAATGGCGGCCATGGAAGCGTGCACGGGAGGACTTTAACAAGAGTTTAAGATTGGCACTTAAAAACAATTATTTGTTTGCTCAAAATTATAGTAAAGGTGTGTCTTAGTTGAACTTAAATGCACTTTAATGGTCAAATCAGCTGCATTTCGCCTGGGCGTCGTGGCGAAATGCAGCTGATTTGATGTTTGCTCCAGGAGATCCAGAGCGAGATGATGGTGGCTTGATATGGCAAGCCAAGTGTCTCATTAATAGCCACTTTTACCTATTAATGAGACACTTGGCTTGCCATATTACAGTACTCCACCACCCTGTAGTGGTTGAAAATGGCAGTGTTCAATATTTTTCATGTCAGAATGAATGAAGTCATCAGATCTCAGCCAAAAATTGGGTTATAAACATGAGGGGGAAAAAAACGTAAATTAGTCGCTTCGGTGTATAAGTTGCAGGACATGCAAATTTATGCTAAAAAGTGTGACATACGGTGAAAAATATGATAATTATTTTAGCTGTATTATGATGTAATCTTATCTTTATCTTAACATCTAGCACAAAAACAGTTTTTTTATGGTTGCCTATTCAATTTTTAAAACATTATTGAGTTCACTGTTACTCAGTCCTTTTTGTTTAGACCAGGCTATTCAACTGGTGGCCCAGGGGGCCAAATCAGGCCCACGGATGAACTCAGTTAAACCCACCTTTTTTTTTTTTTAAATAAACCTAGATTTTAAACCATAAAACAAACTTACTTACCATAATGACAATAACTGCTGGATGTCTGGTCCCTGAGCTCTTGGCTTTCAATAACCTGGTCCCCTGAGCAATTTAGATGAATAGCCCTGGTTTGGACTACCGTATTCTTCAGACTATAAGCCGCAGGATTATAAGGTGCAATATCAACGGGTCTGTTTTCATACATAAGACGCATTAAGCGAAACAAATCAGTCAGTTAAGTCAAAATTATTCAACTCATTCGCAATAACTCTCAACTTTGTTCAGTTGTACCACATAAAATCAGTTTGGGGTCAGTAAACACAACCAGAATTAATATATAAGGCGCACCGCATTATAAGGCTCACTGTCAATTTTTGAGAAAATTGCAGGATTTTAAGTGTGACTTATAGTCCGGAAAATATGGTAATCAAGTATAACCAAGTGATTGTGAGATTGTGACGCGTGTATACTTTTAATCCCATGTGTCTAATCCTAATCCTAGGCAAAACCAGACAGCAGCTTGCTTTATATTTACCGTAAGAGACAAACTGAAGAGCGGCCTTGTTTCCCTTCAATTCAGTCAGCTAAGTGCTTGAATGTGTTATCAAATTTGAAACTGCCCCTCTTATCCAAGCTACGTTTGTCATTTTTGTATTACTTTATAATTGATTACAACAAGGCACTTGTAAAGTCTGTAATCTTGTCTAGTGGCTCACTGATGAGTTTACTCGTCGTCCCTCTTGGCAGGGAGCTTCATGGCTTCTCTGTCTCTGGTGCTCTTTTTTTTTTTTTTTAATTGTCAAAGCCTAACACAAAAGTGAATATCCTCACTGGTAAATAATAAAAATGTCTGTTTTCAAGCCAACCCCTCATGTACTGTAGCACGGCCTTTTGTTGTTTTGTCAGTGTTTGTCACCTAATGTTTTAAAAACTGGAAGAAGAAAAAAAATCTGAAAGTAAAAACGTTAGGATATTTTTGTAACTCGTTCACATTTCAGATTATGTACATAGTGTAAATTTCAAGTTACGAAAGCTGAAATTAGCGGGGAACAAAAAGTATACGCCTAAAATCTTCAGTTTGACTGGTGTGTTACACACTTCCTGCTTCCTGTTAAAGAGTTTCATTGTATAGTTCTACATATGGACATGAATGAAAACTTTAAATTATATTTATTGAATTTCTAAGTGGTATGGTGAGCAAATTAAAATACATTTGGAAGAACAAGGAGCCTCATTATTTCTCTGTCCTTCACTGAGCTTCTTTTACTGCTTTATTTATTTATTTTGGCGTTTCTGTGCAGATCTCATTTGAATAGGTGATTAGTTCTAAGTAGATAATGCATAGTAATTTGTTGTAATTTAATTATAGAAGCCAAATTATATCTGTTATTGTTGTAAAACTGGTGGACAGAGTGAGATGGAGGAGGAAGACTCGCTGTGGCAACACCCGAAAAGCCGAAAGACGAGTAAAGCTGTTAATATGAGCACTAATTAAAATTAATCAGTCCAATTAAGCACATTTAAGCACTTTATTAATCTTACTCAGTTGTATACAAGTGATGACTCTTGAACAGGAGCTCATGTTGAGGTTTAGTTTGCACAATCTGACATTAATTCCTATTGTAAGCCAGCTTCCTTCTGCCAGGCTGACACTGGTTTCAGCTGACTCCCTTGTGTCGAGCATCTTTTCCGGGGTAGCGTTTTTCTCCAAAACGGTGGTCCTGTGTTGTCTATGCTCCCATCTCCCATTCTTCCTCTGTGAGCGATGACAAAGTGTCGCTGCAGCGAGGCTGTCAGGACGACTCGCTTCATCTCAGGCTGAGCTGTCTGCGGAGGTGGCGCATGAAATCCAGCTGTGCTCGAGGAAGAGCCTGATTGGCAAGGGTTGTTGGCAGCCAGCCCTGTCAAGAAATGTCTTTGTTACAACCATGGAGCGTAATTTTTGCGCATTAGTTTAGCTAAACAATGGAGGATGGCTCCTCTGCTGGTGATAAAAAGACAAAAGGGCTGTTCATATGCAAAGATGCTCCTTGAAGAAATACAAATATTTGCAAATTGTTAGAAGAACGCTCACTAACAGGTTTCTCCAATCTTTATATCACATTGAATAGCTGTAAAAGGAAAAAAGGGAACAAACGGAGCATTTGTTGTTTAGCACGGTGACTACGGTAATTAAAGTCCAAAAATAAAAAAAAATGAAGATAGAAAACCATCACAGACAAGCATTCAAATTCTGTCTCTTCTTTTTCTATTACTCATCTTCATGTCTATGAGCTCAGAGCATCCCTCCAGCATCCTTGGCCTCCTCTGGTCTGATCCCATATCTTAGTCACCAGCATGCTCAAATGTGATAAAATAGTCTTGCCCTGTAGCCACCCACTTATCTCAAAAATGTGCATTCCGCATCCAGGCGAGCCAAGGCTTCGAGTTTTTGTTGTGGGAAAATACAACCAGACTCCTGAAGGTGTACCCCTCAGGATCTGAGCAAGTTTGAAATATCTAGATTGAAATTCTACTAATCCTTATCTAAAGCACAACTCAAATCATTTCATTGTTTATTAGTTGTTTGTTAGAGTTAGGGTTAGGGTTAGGGTTAGTAAGGGTTGTAAGCACCTGGCATGCACTGCTTAATGTGAGAGGTTTACGGTTTGTTAGAAATAATAATGTTCATTTGTGAAGCAAACATGTTCATTGCGATAAAAAAGATTTTGAACATACTAAAGATTTTTGTGTTATTCGTGACAAAATGAAGTTACCTTCACGTCCATGTTAAGAAGCCACGTGAAGCTGCTTTTTGTTGTGTCCTTGTCCAGAGGCTGAATGATGATGCAGGTCGGTCCATCCTCAGCTCTGTGGAGATTAAAAAATCATTACCTCTAGGGCTTAATGAATTACTGTATTTTTCAGAATATAAGGCGCATTAAGCACAACTAAAACATTTTGACAGATTTTGAGCACATAAAATCAGTTCAAGCTCAGTAAGCATAATCAGAACGAATACAAAATGTGCACCGGATTATAAGGCTCGCTGTTGATTTTTGAGAAAATTAAAAGATTTTTAAGTGCGCCTTAAAGTCCGAAAAATACAGTACAAGTTATAACATGACTTCTGAGCTACATTACCGCAATTTTCTTATACAGTATAAACTTTAGCCCTATTTGCTGCCACCACACAGAATAATGAAAGAAAATTATGATACCTGTTGAAAATAATGTGTTGATACCATATCACAATTTTTTGTAGCTAACCTTTGAAAATATCTTCATGTTTGGTTAAAATTGTGTAGTGTTGCTTGATGTGTCCGCTTTCAGAGTATGTGTTTTGAATGACTCTCAACTACTTCCCCATCAAATATGAGCTCAGTCTGTAAAATTGACTCAATTATAGCCATTTTTGCATTTGATGATGTCACTTAGCTGCGACTATCTTTAACTGGATTTACAAAAGTTAAACTAGATGTATGTTATGTTTACTTTGAGTTCCAGTTAAATCTGTCCAGGGGTTTGAGACATGTGAGAATATCTCATCCCTGAATATGACTCGTGATGTTTGGCTGTTCAGATCCGTCAGCTCTGCAGGTGATTCCGTACCTCACAAAGCCCGTCTGAGGTGGGAACGCCTCCAGCTGAATCGCCGCTCCTCCGAGATAAACGCAAGATTTTTGTCTGCAGCTGTGTCTGACACTCAGGAAATCCCTCTGGCCCACGAGGGTCCTTGCCATCTCAGCTGAAATCTCATGTGTCACCATAGTTTCAGGTCCGACTTGTTTGAGAACCTGTGAGAAACCAATATGAGCCACGATTGTTTTTTCTAAACTCAAAGCGCAACCTGCATTTTAGGGTCTCTAATGCATTTTTAAGCAACTTGAAAGCACAGTTATTGTTACAGATTTATACAAAATTGATGAGTGAATGAGTTGTGACCAGAAATACAATGAAAGGCATGCTCTAATATCATAAATGGTCTCTCGTAACTTGTCTACATGACATTGGCTCACTTTGATTTGTTGTATGCTTGGGTTCCATCGGGACATCTCTTCAACTCGGACAAACAACAGGTCATAGAGCTCGTCCACACTGGCCTCCAAGACCGTCTCTAACCTGAACACCTTCCTGGACCCTGAGATCACTTTGCTGCAGATCACATCCCCGTTGTTCTGAAGAGGAGAAAACCTCACGTTAAGTAATGGTCTGGCTTATTTAACAGAGAGTGATACAGTAAAGTAGCAGACAGTGTTACCTCTTTGATTTCAACCTCCCAGCCTCCTCTGTCCTCCAGCATGCTGAGAGCCTTCCTCATTGCTTCCCATCCATGTTGGACATAGAACAGCTCATCTTCATTCACAGGTTTGGAATTTTCTTTAGGTTCTACAAGAGACTCGTTTCAGTAAAAAAAAAAAAAATTGCATGCTTTATACTGATATTTTCTTACCAGCGTGTGATCCCATGAGATGCTGGATTCGTCCCCACTGCTTCAGTTGTGTGATCTCCTGGCCTATCACTGCAACAGCCATGCGCTGAAGTCCTGCACGATTGAGAGAAAAAAATCCCACTCAGAATGCAACATCTTCTTGGACGCCTTCAGATTTTTGTTAGCTTGTGTTTACCTGCCATACTCCTAAGGTGTGGGTAGGAGATTCCACAACAGAGCTTCACAACAGCAGGCAGCATGTTGTCTGTCTTCAACAGTGACAGCAAAGAACCAGAAGAGCTGCTCTCATCTTTATACCGCCCGTGAAGGACACTCCACGGTGATAAGAGCGAAAGGAGGAAAGATGGGACCAGTTCTGGATTCTGTCCCTGAAGGCCATGCTTGACAAGAGTTTTAATAACTAAAACAGATGATTGGATTCAAGGCAGGAAGGAAAGCTGTACAAAAGACAGTGTGAGTTCTTTTTTTTTTTTTTTTGGTAAGGGGATTTCTATGAATTATATGTTATTGTTTTCACATATTGCATGCATTTTGCTCAAATGAATATACTGAATATACTCCATACTGAAGTGTTTTTTATTCAAAACCCAACTCATCTAATCAAGATCTCCATAGCAAAAGCCTGGATGTTGGCAGTGTCATCCTGTTGGAATATTTTGTGCAAGGGCTTGAAATTATAATCAGAACTAAAGAAATGAAAGATTCGGTTAAAATTTAAGAAAATAATTGTGGATGATCTATGGAGGATAGAATGTGACAACATGAAATAAATAAATACACAATGTATACATAACAATTAAATGTATAATGTAATTATCAAATACATAATTAAATTATTAAATATACAATTAAATTATTAAATACATCCCGGACGAGCCCCCAATTTGTCACGGCCTGGCTCTATGACCATAACAAATAAAGGGCATGGGATAACTTAGAATTATATTTATTTAACAAAAATCATGGCTGGCTGGAGAAATAAAAGGTCAAGAAGGGAGGGAGGGAAGAAATGAGAGCAAGTGGTGGATCTTAAGCTGGATCTGAAGCTCTTCTAGAGACACTGGCCAGCTGCCTCCACTTCCAATCAACACCAATTAGGACCTCTGAAATACAGACATGTTAGAGGCCAAAAGGATTGGGCCATAACAACCACTAAATAAAGAAATGTAACTTTTAAATAATTTAATTCATGATTTATTTATTTAATTTTGTCACCTTTCGCCCTCCAACGTCACCATGAAGTTATGTTAACTGTCAGTACCACTCGTCAAACTCAGTGGGTGGGGCTAACCCTAACCCTGATGCCTGATTGGCTGCTTCTCACAGCAAGCGAAGACAAATAGACTACAGATAATCGATAGGCCAGAAAATATGTTCAGACAAATCTTTAGGAAGCAGTAATTGTGTTTACATGTATTTAGATGAAACCTTTTTTCATCAGACCGAAGCAATGGATTTCACATGCTCAGTGTTAATCTCGCCCTAATCCCGCCCACTAAATTTGACAAGTGAGACTGACAGTTAACATAATTTCATGGTGACACACAAAGGTGCAATTTGACTAAATTGAATAAATAATGAAATTTCATGAAATTAATAATTTAATTGTGCATTTAATAATGTAATTGTATATTTAATGATTTATTTAATCTAAAAAAGCTAAGTCTGGTCCTCTGGACATAAAGAAAAAAAATTGTAGAAACGTTTCGTCTTTCGTCCGAAAGACTTCCTCAGTCTGAGATGCTGTATTCAGCTCAG
>JAVCKU010000052.1:13552581-13566801 GCA_032273985.1 Hypsolebias coamazonicus | reverse complement strand
GAAAAATAAAATAAAATAAATAAATAAATAAACAAACAAACACTGGGGGAGAATACTTTAAGACGCTGTGTTGTTCATAAGGAAAGGACTGGTTGAACCCACCTACAGAAGACTTGATTGAGCTTTCAGACGTACTGCAAGCTAGTTTTACAGATCAAATATATTTTCTGATGGGGGGGGGGTGTGGGGGGGGGGGGAAAAAATTAAAGTAAATATTGTTCTTCCACTAAATTCAGGTCAAAAAATGTAACTGTAAAAGACAAACTGCCCAAGATTAAAACCAACCTGGATCCTGCAGGTAATCATTGTAAACAAATGCCACTTGCGCTCTTACACACATTCTGAACTTACCCAAAGCTGCAGGGTTATTGTCAATCTATTTCTAATACTTTCTCTGGGATATGTGAAAAAACTGTGTACTTGTCAGCATTCATTTTATTGTTTGGGGTGGTCCTTGTGAATGTGTCCTTTAGCAAGTACAAGAGGAATTTGATTGCTGTTGGCTCTCTTCTAGCCAGGAGACTTATTTTATGCAGATGGAAGGATCCACATCCCTCGGCATATGAACACTGAATAAGAGAAGTTACTGTGTGTGTCATGTTCATTTGGAAAATATTACTCTAGTTTTCAGCCTATGAGCTGCAGTTCTTTGCATAATTTGCATGCCCTAAAACTTATACACTGAAGTGACTTATTTATGTTTTTTCCCATATTTTTAAACCAATTTATGGCTGAGATGTGACCGTTTTCATTTATTCTGACATTGAAAATATTGAAAACTACCATTTTCAGCCACTAAATGACACTGGAGTAGAAGGGCATGACGTTGTGTCATGTAATATTGAAAAGTGGCTATTAAAGACACAATCGGCTTGCCACAGACTGCCACCTACATCCTGCTTCGGTATCATGCATACAGCAACCGTCAAATCAGCTTCATTTCGCTGCGCCGCCCTGGCGAAATGCAGCTGATTTGACCATTAAGGTGCATTTATTAAGGAAAATTTAAATTGAGACACACTTTGCTATAATGTCGAACCAATAAATAATTGTTTTAGGTGCCTATCTTGTTAAATTTTGAAGAAATGCACAGCATTCCTCCTTCCTGATTTCCTCTCTCTGAGTGTTCCCGAAGCACCGAGGCAGCAAATACTTTTGAAATGCAGCTGATTTGACCACTGAAGTGAATTTATTAAGTAAAGGTTCAACTGAGACACACCTTTGCTATAATGGCGAGTAAATAAATCATTTTTTAGGTGCTTATCTTGTTAAAATTTAAAGAAATGCACAGCGAGTTGTCCTTCTGCCTGCTCCTGCTTCCATGAATGGGCTTTTGAAATGCAGCTGATTTGATTGTTAAAATGCATTTATTAAGCAAAAGTTAGACTGAGACACACCTCCGCTATAATTTCAAGTGAACACATACAGTTTTTAAGTGTTAATATTGGAAAATTCCGGTTAAAGTCCTCCCGTGTATGCTCCTGTGGCTGCCATTTGGCAGCCAATCGATCTTAGGTACAACACCGGCCCACATTTCCGGGTTATCATCGGTGCCACATAATATATGTGACGTATACGTCTAAACGTCTTATGTTTTTTTTCCCCACTTTATTAGACATATTTGGACTCATGCAACTTATACAACGGTGCAATGTGTACGGTGGAAAATACAGTAGATATGCTATGAAATGATCTGTTGGGAAATTTTGGGACATTTGGCAGCCATTTATATCTTCTATTGAACATATGTCAAAGCCTGTCTGATGTATTCATGTCTGTGTAGATGATCCAGTATGGGAGAGGATTTTGCTGTATGTTTTTTCTTTTTGTGTGTGTGTGTGTGTGTGTTCTGAAAAAAAAAATACTGTGATTAAACATAAATAAATAAATAAATGTGTGTATCTGCTGTATCAAGGGGCACAGAGGATGCTAACAGACTTCAGCAGCCTACAGAGCTCTGTGTGTTTTAGTTTGTTTTTTTAAGGGTTCCTTCAGGCCTGTGTTTTCTCAATTTCATTTGATCAGTTGTGAAACAAAACATTAACGTGTAGAAATACAAATTCTCTCCACACTGCTGTGTCTGCTTCAGTTGTGATCACTCATGTTCTGCGTGTATTTAACGGTCAACAAGCTGTAATGAGGCGCGAGTGCTTTTTAAAAAATCTGTATTATGAAACGAAGCCACTTTGAAACCGTCCCATGATCCGCACCCTCTCTACCTTTTCTTTCTCAAGTGTACTTGAATGCAGCGGCTCTTGCTGTGTGCATCGTCCTCCAGATAACTAAACCAGACGTGGACAATTTTAAATGTTAATTGAAATAACAATTCCTGTGGTGCAAACTAATCAATACCAAACAAGCTGCCGTGGGTTTAAATGTGAGATGACAGACAGAAAAACAGAAACCAGATGTGAAAAGTACATGATCAATCAGAAACGTTCAGTGGTGTACGCTTCTCTCCAGAAGTTCTGGTACACTTAAAAGTACTGCCTCCTGACCTGGGCTGTTTTGTGGGATTAAAATAACTTCCCTGATACTTCAGTTGGCTCCTGTTTTGTTTTATGTGTCATTTACATGGGTGTGTAATTTCTGATTTACCATATTGTTACATCAGATTTTTATTTCTGACCCAAAAAAGGACCTTAAATAAAATTAAATCTGTTACTTTGGTGTTCCATCCCCAATAAGAATAAATTTAGCTCATATTTAGGTATTTTGTGGTATTTTGTGAAGTTTCATACACTTTGAGCTATTTTAACCATTCACAGATGAGAACAACTGGGTTGATGGACAATAATGTGCCACCACTTGGTATTTGTAACCTTTATATGTTCTGAACCATTTAGGGGGCTGTGGTAGCTCAGTGTCTCAGGTCTTGTAACCCTGAGGCTGCAGGTAATGGTAATGGGTATTTGGCATTAAACCATTGTCGAATATTTTGTGTAAAGTTACCTCACTGTGGCAACACCTGAAAAAGAAAGCAAGCAAAAAATAAAAAAACCTTTAACCACTGAGATTTATTTTTAAAGATATCACAGACATAAAAACATTAAAATCTCTTTACAGTAATTACTTCAAAATGTTGTTCTTTGAAATCTACTTCAAAAAACTTGTTCTACTGGTTTTAGCAATTATTTAGCGATCATTTTAACTTTTTGATACAGTTTTGCTACATTAATCTTTTAGCTATTATTGCGTTTAGGTAATTTTATCTTTTAGCTACAGTTTTTGCAAATTTTAGTTCTGCTCGTTTAACAATTCTGTCTCATTTTTAACAAATTTCTTCAGTCGTTCAACACTCACACTGCATTTTTGCAGTTAATGCAAACGTCTCTAGTTTTTTATGTTGTACATTGAATTGACAACAATACAATAGCAGTAGTGGTCTGTGGTGGAGTCAGGAAGGGCAGCTGGCATAAAAACATATACAAAGTCTTCGTGCTAGTTAGTTTGCTGTGGCGACCCCTGAAGAAGGGAGCAGCCAAAAGAAGAATAAAAATGTACTGACAGCAAATTATTATTAATTAAAGTTTAAAAAAAAATGTTTTAATTGCATTTTCTTTATTAAAACGTTGTTACAGTCTGTATGAATGAATCTATTTTTTTTTTCATTCTGTCCAGCTTCTACCCAAACATTGTTTTGAGAAGTTGGCCCCAGGCCCCAAAAATTATTTGTGCACCACTTTAATCGGCTCAGCGTTGGGAGTGTGAACTGGTTTCTGCTCTCATTTACCCCCTGCCCTTCCTCCATCTCCTCTATTTTTACCCACATTGCACAGCGGGGAGAGGCCACACTGGTCAGCTACCTCCTTGTGTTTGTTTCCGTGACAACAGCCTGTTGAATAAGCTTTAAATATTCAACATGTTGGAAAGATAATCCTACAGGGAATGTGTTGAAGTTTACTCAGTTTATTCACCAACTACAGACAAACGTGAAAGACCTGGATTGTAATATTAATCATGGTATGCCAGCAAGCTTACCGTACCTTTGGAACCACAAAGGGCCATTATGAGGGGGCTGTTGCTCTTGTCGAGCTCCCTGAGACAGGCGCTGCCAGCTCGGTCTCTGATCACCGAGAGCTCTCTCAGAATGAGAGCCTGTTTAAAAGCAAACAAAACAAAAACACCTTAGTAAGTGACAATATTGTCTTACACAACACACAAGTAAAGCAATGGACAGTAATTTATATCACAGTGGTTCTGTGCAATATTTAAAATATTAACTTTTTAATTTCTTGGCATTATTAAGCCAAGTTGTGTTTAAACTGAGAATGAAATACACAAAGCAACAACAACAAAAAAAAACTTGTAGTTAACTGTTTTAAATCCCGATAAACCCACCTCCAGGGTCTCCTCCGCTGAGCAGCCTGGCTGCTGCTGCAGCTTGCCCGTGTCCAAAGCTTCGATGTACTCGTCACACTTCTTGTAGCCATCATCTAGAAGGTCCTGTTTGGCCTTCAGCAAACCCTGACCCGGCGTCACGTCACCGATTCCGATCGAAAACCCCCGATTGGCTAAAAGTTGGGAGTGAGATAACACGTTAAATCCAGCATTGAAATAAATGACTAGTTAGCAGAATAGTTACCTACTTAACAAAAGTTTCAAAAAGTACAGTGGAGTTAATAAGCCAACCTTCATTTTTTATTTTGTTTCAAAGGAGAAATATTTCTAAAAGTTTTTAAAAAATTGTTTTCAGAGTTATCTTTGAAAGCGTTGCTTTGAACTTTGACTGCTTTTGAAAACTTCTGCTTTTAGTGAAGCTTATTCAACACTGAACTATAAATCAATCAAGAATAAAAACATACCTAACCTGAAGGATGAGCCAGTGTGTGTGTGCATATCGGAGAAAACATCACAACTAATTCTTTATATTAAATCTTTAGATGTTTTGTTACAGCTTGTCACAATGACAACTTGTTTAGACAGCTGTAATATAAAAAGATTATCCCAAAATATGCAAGGTGTTTATAAAGAAGTTTCATACCGACTACATGTGACAGTGATCTGATTTTATTTATTTTTGGCTCAGTTAAAATGCATACCGTATTTTCTGGACTATAAGGCGCACCGGATTATAAGGCGCATTAAGCGAAATGAAAACATTTTAACAGATTTTTGAGTGCTGTGTACCACATAAAATCGGTTCGAGGTCAGTAAGCACAACCAGAATTAATACATAAGGTGCACCAGATTATAAAGCTCACTGTTGGTTTTTGAGAAAATTAAAGAATTTTAAGTGCACCTTATGGTCCAAAAAATATGGTAATTCCACATAAAACAAAAAATTAAAAAATAAACATCTCCAAAGGGAATTGCCTTCAAGGAGAAATATACCAGCACATAGATCTGTCTTGAGCCATGTTGGAAAAATATTAGAAAGACACTGGATCTCTATATTTTAGGAAACTCGCTACCTTAAAGAAAGACCCCACTGAACATCATACTGTTAAATGTCAAGCAAGCACTGCAGACCACCTACAGAGATACACCGGAGCAAGCCTTGCCAGGCGGGACATGGCGTTGGCAGCCTCCAGCTGCCCCCAGTCTCTCAGCAAAATGTAGAAAATGTTGTTCTTGGAGCCGGATCCCAAAGTTCCCTTATCCAGGCTACCACACATCAGCTCACTGTTGTGAATCACAACAACTGTGGATGTGACAAACAAAAATGGAAAAAGGCGACGCCATTAAAACCAGAATGGAAACACCAATAAGATCAACAAGACAGTTCGTTTGCCACTTGATGCCATTTTAACCGCACAAACTGAAAGACGCTCAGTTCACATAAAAACACCCTTGAAATGTTTGTTTTTTCTCTACAAAACTAGTATTTTTTAAAAAACAAGAATTTTTATCTACTTATTTAGTCTCCTAAGCATAGATCATGTATCAAAACTTACTGAAGCCTTCATCATAATTTTATGTTTTTTATTGAAGGTAGGGCTGGACAATAATTTGATATCGATATATATCATGGCATACTTTTATTCAATAACAATGATATGAGTTTTAAGCACATTTTCGATATTTCAATATGATTACAGCGTTTCACTGACACTTTTCTTTTTCTGTTTGGGTTGAAGCAGCCGCTTCAGTTTCAACCCGGACAGAAAAAGATGTGACACAACTACTTAAGTGCATGATGACGTAGATGTTACGCAGAGCTCGAGTCCAGAAGACTTTAGCAGTAGCAGGCTAGGCTAGGCTAATCTCCAACGCGCATTAAGTTTTCACTTCAAAATGAGTGCCGATGACCGTCAGAATGTGACTGAACAAGCTTTCACAAGCAAAGAGAAAGCAGATGACATAACTGATAAGAGAAGAAAGACTAATTCAGCGGTGTGGAAGTGGTTCAACTTTCTAAGATCCGAAAAACTGCAGGTTTTATTGTGCTGCAAAATGTGACAGAGAGTCGTTCCAACTAGCCGTGGGAACACATCTAACTTGTTCCACTCAACAGAATATGCTGAGAGTCACAAGATGAAACAGAATAAAAGTTTGAGGCAACATGTCCCTGAAACAACACCCCAGCTGTATCAAAGAGAAACACATGCAGCAAACATGTTGTTGTTTAAAGTTAAAACTATTAAAACTGACAAAGTTGAGTTTTTTATGTTTATTTGACAGTGATTTCAAAATTTTTGAAGGCTAAATACAAATAAAAGGTGACCATTAATTTATTTGTACAGTTTTTCTGAGGCTTTTATATTGTTTATATCGATATCGAATTATATCTTTAATGACCGATATAAAGAAACATATTGTGATAAAAGTTTTGGCCTTATCGTCCAGCCCTAAAAACGTGATCTTGCAGGTGAGCGTAATTTACATGATGCTTTTTGTAATGAATACTGTAACAACTCATACTGATAATATAAATAAGCTGTAGTAGAACATGCCTACCTGTACATTTTATTATGACCTAAAAACAACATAACCACTTATATAAGATTAATTTACATGTTTCAGATACCGTTTTATGACGCCTCCTGCAAAGGTGACCATCTGATCAAAGCTTTCATCTTTATAGGGTTGTAAAAGCATAAAGCTTGCTAAGCAGATGTCTAAAAACTCACACGAGTCATTATAGCAGAGATCCTCTCCTTTGCCACAGTACTGTTTGCCCTTCGTCCGCAGGTTTGCATTGACTGGACAGTCCTTGCTTGGCTTCAGAATCATACTGAAGATCTGTTTGCCCGTCCACAGAGCAATGGGCTGATAGACACACAACAGAATATTAGTGGCATAAGAACAACTCTACAGTTATGATACAGTACAAGCTAAATACCTTCACAATAGCTGGGCGAGGAAGTGAAATCCTGACTTTTTCATCTTTACCCACAAGAATTGATGCCACTATCTGACAAGCCTTTGATCGGTCAAAAAAGGTGTCCTTCAGCGTCAACAGATAGGCACCTTAGAGGGTAAAATAAGCTGTTAAATCATATAGTTACATGTGGAAAAACTGCTCAAAAATCCCCCAGCAGACTCATCAGTGAAGCAAGAAATTCTTCAAGTTTGACATCAGGGAAGAAAAAAAAAACCAGAAGCTTTATATCAAACAGAATCCGAGCACTGTGACTGCTTCACGTCACTGCACCAACCTGTCAGGAAGTCCTGAATAGCAGCAATTAGAGGTTCGCCATTTCTTGGCGTGACAAGATTGGCTTTGGTCTGGAAGACATGACAATGTTCTCAATCAAACAGACGAGTGCTAAAAATGAACAGTTCCAGAGGTCATCTCCGCATATAATGTATGAACACTGAGTTGTGACGATACAAACCCCCATCAGGACCAGAGCCTCAGCCTTGGCCTCTTCAGTCTGAGGCAGATGGAGATTCATTTCATCGCCGTCAAAGTCGGCGTTGTACGGCGTGCACACGCACTCGTTGAACCGAAATGTTCTGTGCGGTTTGACTTTTGCCTGTTCAGATCGTGGAAAACACAAATACTGGTGAGAAATTCTAACAAATAAATCCACATTCAAGTTAGGAGGGTTATCAAAACTTGACTCCAAACACAGAAAACTAGTTCACCAAGTTTCATATAATGAGGCTAAAACTGGGTTTAAGTGCAGAAATTAACTGCAATTATCTGCTTTATTCTAATCAGCCACTGTTTTTCAAAGACTTCATGCAATGTGTGAGAGTGTTTCTTAACTTTTAAATGCAACGTTTGCCTTAGATTAGATTTGGCCTTGCTTTAGAATGACAAAAACTTGGTTTAAGAATGGATGGTACAAAACAGATTTAAAATACAGTAGTCCCTCGCTATTTCGCAGTTTGACTTTCGCAGACCTGCTCTTTTGTGGGTTTTCAAAGTAAGACTGAACACGAGGAGAATAAAAATTGTACACGACACAATTGTCAACTTTAATATTACTCACGTTATTGGGACAGTACTGGATACAGTACTGTACAGTAAAAAGTTAACGAAAAAATAAAATACTTTGGACAGGTGCCGCCATTTTGTAGTTTTCTCTCAATAAGCCTACACTGCATCATAAGGACTACATTTCCCAGAAGCCAACAGTGCCCCGCCCAGAATCCCCATTGCCTTCTGTTGAAATACGTAGAGGGAAAGTTTTGATCTGATCTGAAAAAGTTTGGTTCATATTCATACTGTGTTTTTGGTGCCCCACGGAGTCAGAGAGCCATACGGAACCCACAGGGAACCGGATCAGAACCAGACCTCTAGACCCATCAGCGAATCCGAGATCTGGTAGCCGGTCCATGAGGACTTCCAAGCGGGGGATGTGCCAATGCAGGTCCAGCACTCACTCCGGAGCTCACCACCACTACCCAGAGCCAGAGAGCTGTCCAGAACCGGTAGGGTAGGTTCACCGAAACAGAACCAAGTCAGAGCAAAACCAAGCCGATGCTGTTCTGTTGAGTAAAATTTAGTAGCTACATATACGTATGTTGTTAAAATGATGTAGGTTTAAGAGTTTAGAACATTGCAAGGGTGTGGGAAGTGTTTCTAAAGCCTTAATATGAATATTAAAATAAATAAAACACCGCTACTTTGCAGATTTTCACTGGGGGCGAGGTCTGGAACATAAACCCTGCAATAAACGAAGGACTACTGTAATGACGTTTGAACTTCATTATATTAAAATTATCATGAACATTTGATAGAAGAAACTTTAGTGAGTGTGGTTAAATCTACATGGTAAATATTCTCTTAGTTGAAGACATTTCAGTTGTCAGATTTTTTTTTAAGGTTTGGGTGCACAACAACGTGAGAACACAAAAATAAAAGTTACGGCAAAGAACACAGCACGTTTTTACCCTGTTTACATGATTATCCATATCAGTGTAGATACATAGCAAGAAAAGAGTTTAAGCTACGCTTTGTGGTCTCAGACTTACAATGTGGGCCATAATGCTGAGTTTGTGAAGAGAAGGTTGTCGGTTAAAGAGAACGATGTCTCCGTCTATCATGTGCCTTTCCACCACGTCGCCAAACCTCAGTTCCTGAGCAATCTTTTCACGATTCCCGTATTTCAAAAATCTGATAAAGGACAAAAATGCTGTTTGTTTTAATGGTCTGTTCTTTCAGCTGAGAGTCAGACAGACACAACCTCACCTTTTCATTTGTGTGTGACGGTTCTGAATAAAGTTGGCTCCAGGATGAACATCAGGCCCATTACGAACAAGCTTTCTCATTAGCTCCAGATTAGCTTTGTTTACCTACAGAGAGTTTAACAAGCACAAGCAGACACCCTTACTTTGATTACCGGTACTGACATTAAAGAGGCTGTTAAATATATTGGCTGATGTAATGAATAACTCACCCTCTCTGGGTATGTGAGAATTTTAGCCACGTGAACTGGAACAGCCACCTCGTCGATCCTCAAGTTTGGGTCGGGGGAAATGACAGTTCGGCCAGAGAAGTCCACTCTTTTCCCTGAGAGGTTTCCCCTGAATCGACCTGAGTTATCATAGTAAAATAAGTTATCTTTAGATTATTTTGTTAAATTATGGTCTGAAAACTGCCAGAAATACTTTTATAGATTCAGATATCATCCAAAAAAAACAATTATACGTCACTAAATATATACTTTTTCCTGAAACAGTTGCAGTGAATGTACTAAAAAAAAAACTATGGCAGAATTTCTCTTACTGGACATTTCACACAGCCCTGGTTACTTACGGACAACAGTTTCTTCATAGAACAAAGTGCTCTCTGGCAGTACGCAGAGTAATGTACTAAAATCACCTAAAGTAAACGTTCAATGAGATACGTGAGACTTCACCTTGCTTTCCCTTTAATCGTTGCACAAAGCCTCGAGTCCATTTTTTTGGTGCCATGTTGAGGGGAATGCCAGAAAGTTCGCTGTTAATATAAAGGGCGCACTGAAGCTGCAGGAAATCCCAGTCCTCCATGATCATCTGGGTTTTCGCTCCCGTCATCCGATGCTAAACGATCAAATAAAAAAATTAGATAAAGAAAGCTGTAACTGGGAAAAACAAGACATTTAACAAACCACACTGAGATATTTTGGAGTCATAAGGCTCTACTTATATCAAATATCCCATTGTTCTATATTTTTCTAACAGAGCATTTTGCTCTCAGACTGAAGGTTTACTTGTAGCCTTTATAAATTATACCGTATTTTCCGGCCTATAAGTTGCAGTTTTTGCATAATTTGCATGCCCTGCGACTTTTACACTGAAGCAACTTATTTATGTTTTTCCCCATGTCTACAAACCAATTTTTAGCTGAGGTATGACCGTTTTCATTCATTCTGACCTTGAAAATATTGAACACTAACATTGTCAGCTGCTAGATGGCACTCAAGTAGTATGGCATACTGTTGTGTCATGTAATAGGTCAAAGTGGTTATTAATGACACAATTGGTTTGCCATATTATGCCACTTACGTCCAGCTCCGGGATCATGCCTGGAGCAACCATCAAATCAGCTTCATTTCGCTGCACCACCTCGACAAAATGAAACTAATTTGACCATTGAAGTGCATTTATTATGTAAAAGTTCAACTGAGACACACCTTTACAAAAATGTCGAGCAAACAATTGTTTTAGGTGCTTATCTTGTTAAATTTTGAAGAAATGCGCAGCATTCCTCCTTCCTGATTTCCTCCCTCTGCGTGCTCCTGGAGCACAGAGGCTGCAAATATTTTTGAAATGCAGCTGATTTGACAGTTAAAGTGCATTTGCTATAATATCAAACAAACAAATAATTGTTTTTAAGTGTAAATCTTGTTAAATTCTTGTTAAAGTCCTCCCGTGCATGTTCCAGTGGCTGCCATTTGGCAGCCAATCGATTTTTGGCACACCAGCCCACATTTCCGGGTTGTCAGCGTGACGCGTAACAAACGTGACGCGTCAGCAGTGACGCATAATAGATGTGACTTATGCAGCGAAGCAGCATATTTATGTTTCTTTCCACTTTATTAGACATTTTTGGACTGATGCAACTTATAAGGCGGCACGACGTGTACAGCGGAAAATACAGTAAAAGTTGAATTGGAGCCACAGCTTAGTTATAAGACTCCTCGTTTATGAAACCAAGAAACCAACTTCCTGTTTCTGTCTGTGGAGCTGACTTTGTCTACTTTTAAGGCTAGGTTTAAGAGTTTCTTTTTGATAAATCCTATAGTTAGGATTGGCCTGCGTTTCCGAGCTATCCCTTAGTTACACTGATAAAGACTGCTGGAGGACAAACTGATCACATTGCCCCTCTGTTGCTGTCTTGATCTCTACTATCCATGTTTGCATTTGCAGTTACTGCTCTTTTTGAGTTTGCGTCTCCTTCTTGTCCTCTCAAACCAGCTGGTCGAGGAAGATGGCCGCTCATCTTTAACCTGGTTCTGCTCGAGGAGTCTTCCTGTTAAAAATAAGTCTTTCCACTTTCACAAACGAGCTCCGTGGGGGGATTGAAAATGAAAATTTTACACAATCAGCTGGCTTCCTAAGATAGACAATTTTTATTAATTGGCATGTCATAATGTACTGCATGTACTGAATTAATTTACTGTAACTAGATTTAAATCTGGATCTGAACAGATTTATGATTTGGACTTGTTTTTAATTTGCATAATTCCCTGCGAATACCTTTGCTGTGAATTTGCACCGTATAAAAAAACTTCACTGCACTGATATAAACTATCAAGCATTACATTTTTACAGCAATATTTTAGCTGCACACAGCCAATAAACAAACAGCCAACCTTTTTGATGACATCATTAAGAAAGATTATCTCGGTCAGCTTCATGGTGAGGTCGTCCTCATTAGTGCCCGACTTCAGATCGCTGACCACAGAGGGTCGAATGCAGAGAGGAGGCACGAGGAGACGGGTGATGATGAGATCTGCAGGCTTTCCGGCCTCGGGGTTCATCAGGAGCAGGGGGATGTCTTCTACAGGAATTCTTCGAAACAGGTTCAGAACAACGAGAGGATTCAAGTTTTCCTAGAAAAAGACAAAGGATAAAAGCACAAGTATGTTAATATAAACTGTACAGGGCTAGTGACAAGAATTTGTCATTTTTTTAATCAAGCATACAAAAAATAATTATCCACTCTCTTTTTAATTTAGAAAAACATAAAGTAAAAATAATCATTCCATTAAACTATGAATAATGATTTCTGAGAAATAATCTGATATTCATTCAACCTTTATGTATACAGGCTAGCCTCGTTGAGCCACGGGGACTCATTCACAAGAGGGACCTGTCTCACTCACACCTAGGGTCAATTTAGAGTTACCAATCAGCCTAACATGCATGTTTGTGGACTGTGGGAGGAAACCGGAGCACCCGGAGAAAACCCACGCATTGCTCCAGCTTACCCTCACAAAAACCCTTCGAGACTTGAACTTGGGGCAGTGGCTCATTCCCACTTCAGAGTTGGCCACCAGGAGGAAGGAGGGACACGTCACCATTATTAATGGGTGATATTTTACACGTTGTACCTGAGCAGGTCTTTTCTGTTGATGATGGTCTTCATGTAGTCTGAGAGCTTCTTCTGCATCAAGGCCAGTCGTAACCAGGCTCGCCCTCTTCCAAGAGGAGTTCTGGTGTTGAACACAAATCTTCATTTCAGACATGAACTACATAGAACGACCAGTTACAATCCTCAAAAAACAGAATCTGTCATTGTTCATGCTTCAACTGAAATGCAGTTAACAGACTCACTTGAGCCCAGGTAGGTCCTTCACGCTGGCGGTGATCTCTCCTGCTTCAGGCGTCAGCTTCTCCACCAGTTCCAATGGCCCCCAGAAGGACTTGTTCTGGCCCAGGAAGGTCTTCTTAGCTGGCGGGTCACAGGTAGAATTTGAGTCTTCACACAAACGTTCTCCTGCCCTCAGGACTGCTGATGTCATTTTAAATGAGTTCAGTTCAATGTGAACGTGACGACAGCTTCACAGGCTGGATGATGTTTACAAACTGTTACCTGAAGCTTTACAGACATTTTATTTTTACACTAAACAGACCAATAAAGTAACTTTACCGTTGTTAAGTTTGTGAAACGTACCCTTCAGACCATGCTTGAGGCAGTGCTCCATCACAACGAAGAACTGCTGCAGGGGGGCGTAGTCGGAGTCTAGCGTTCGCCCGAGGTTCAGCGCCGACTCAATCAGACCTTTGATGCTCAGCTTGGCCATGTTCATCAAGTTAAGCCTTTCGATGGCGATCGGATCTTTGGGGTCTAAAAAGAAAAGACAAAAGAGCTAAAACCAAACCTGACTTCATACCTGACTGTCTGAATGCTGCCATCGTGAAACGAAACAGAACATGTGTTCCGGTTGTGAATGGACTTGATGCCAGTTGTGGAGGCTGCAAGAGTGTACATTATGTGAAAACTGTTCACTCAGTTCAGCTGGGATGTTAACGCTGTGGAGACACAACAACACAAGTCACCGACAAACTGAGAAATGTTTCTCCTGACAGCAAAAAGTCCTCCAAGTTCACGACGACTCATGTAGCGACACTGGAAACACGTCGGATGATTTTTTTAGTTTTTCTTCTTTCACCTTTTCCCTCTTCAGGGGTCTCCACAGCGAGTCATCCTCTTCCATCCCACACTGTCCCCTTTGTCCTCTGTCCTGACTCTGGCCTCTGTCCTCACTCCAACTACCTCCATGTCCTCTCTAACTGCATCCATATATCTCCTCTTTGTCTTTTTCCTGCAGCTGCATTTCTAACATTCTTCTACCAATATACCCACTGTCCCTCCTCTGGACATGTCCAAACCAC
>JAVCKU010000052.1:13466803-13478087 GCA_032273985.1 Hypsolebias coamazonicus | reverse complement strand
CTAAATTAATTTTGTTTAAAATTAAAAAAAAAAAAAAAAAAAAAAAAAAAAAAGTAGCTCATGCAAATGCATGAAACGACCCAGCATTTTCCTGGAAAGTAGGTAGTCTCAAAGAATCCCTTTACTTGGAAAAGGTTGTGGTTGTGACAAACTTGAATTCTTCAAAGCTGTTAAGTTTTAACTACTACTGTTAAATTTCATGTGCAAATTAGTAATTCATCATCTTTTTCAATGTAAAAATATGTAAACAACACTATAATAATCCAGCATTACATAAATTTTATGTTTTAAATTAATAATAAATGTTTTTAGAAGGAGTTTATTGTTAATACTTCACACCTCTCATTTAACACCAGTGACCAAAATAAAATAAAAAAAGTTATACTAGCAAGATATTACTCACAAATTCAGATAAAAGCACTTATTGACCCTAAATTGTCAGGAATACAATCTGTTTCCTGGGAACACTGAAATGTGTGAAGAAGAAAAAAAGACGAGTGTTTGTTGACACATTCACATCTTGCTTGTCAAATATTTCAGAGTATTTATGTCATGAAAAAGTATTTATTTTCCATGAACTGCTTATTTAGGTTTAGGTTTATTGTCATATGCAGATCAACACAAGATCAACATGAAATGAAATGCTCTGGACGAGAAGAACCATCTTGACTCGCCACAAAACAACAAGAAATACGTAACAAAAATACAAAAACAAAGCGCTAAAAATTAAAAAGAAATGCATCTACAGCAGCATGGCCCTATTAGCATAGTGTTTCTCTTGGCAGTGAGTGAAGTTCTCTTAGCAGCATGGTTCTGTTAACACCATGGTCCTGTTAGCAGTGTGGTTCTGTTAACACAATGGTCCTGTTAGCAGTGTGGTTCTGTTAACACCATGGTCCTGTTAGCAGTGTGGTTCTGTTAGTAGTTGGATTCTTTTAGCAGCATGGTTCTGTTAACACAATGGTCCTGGTAGCAGTGTGGTTCTGTTAACACCATGGTCCTGTTAGCAGTGTGGTTCTGTTAGTGGCATGGTCTTGTTAGCAGCACATTGATTAATGTTCTTCTAGCTGACATATGAGTTTAGGTAGACGGCCAAGTCTTATGTTTGCAATTGTCCAAAATCTTCATTTTCAGATGATGATTTGAACAAAGCTCCACAATTTGTTCAAAACTTGAGTTATGGTTACATAACCTAATCCTGCTTTAAACATCCCAACAACTTTATTCTTGACTTGTCTGGTATGTTTCTTGGTCTTAATGATGCTGTTCTATCACCAATTTTTCTGCAATTTTCTCATTTTCATTTGTAATTTTTTTTTTTTTTTGAAAACTATGTATCATTTTTTTCCACTTTGTGTTGGTCTTTCACATAAAATCTTTATAAATGTCATGGTTTTGGTGCCTCAGTTAGTAGCTGAGACCACCGTAACAAACATGCGCAAGACCTTAGTATAAGTCCTATGATAACCAAAACAAACTTCTCTGCCTTTGATTGTATTTTTTGGTACCAGCTGATGGAGTGAATTTAAAAACAAATTAGTGGAGGCTGCGTATCCTGCTCTGTCTTTGTGTGCACTTCCTTTGGAAGAGGGAGGTGGAGAAGATCATATGAGCTGTAATCATATTTAAACTGGGTCCCATTCAATCTGTCACAGTAAATTTTGCCTGATTTGTCATATTGCAAATCATTACAGCAGATTAAATGCTGGTTATGAGCTCAAAAGGCCAGAGAGTTTTTATTTTATTTTATTTTTTTTCCTCGTGATGGATTCCTTACAAGCTAGTTTGTTCTTATTTTTTGCGTTTTCTGGGTATTCTCAACTAAATCTAGTTAAGAGGAGAATTAATTATCAATGTTATGTTCGAAGAAACCCTTTTTCAAAAGAGCGTGCAGCCGTCCAGAGGAGGAGAAACGCTTCTGAAAGTCTGTGTTTTCTTATTTGTTAGGAAAAGCTGATGGCGATGAACAGTGATGGACAATGTTGGCTCAGAAGTGCCTTCTTTCAAACTGAGAAAAGGAAAAAAAAAAGCAGTTTTGAGTCATCTCAATCAGCTCAGTGCTAAACCTGGAGACACCAGTGACTGATGAAAGACTAATCGCTTGTGCATGCTTCCCATACGCTGGATGTCCAAGCTTGGAAGATGATGGACTGCAGACTTGCTTGTGGCAGCACTTATGCATCACAGTATCACTCATAAATATTCTAATACTGTAAATGGTTTGGCGCCGTGTTAGTTAATGAGTGGCACGAGTTGTTACTCCCAAATCACTAAAAAGATTAGCTCAGAATGAATGAACTTTTCATGCCGATTGCTCTGCCGCTGCAGACATACAACAGGATTGTTGAGTTTCATTTTACTCTTCCCTCATGGACGTTCAGCAGTTGAATCCCTTCATGGCAGCTTGTTGTCACACATGAGCATGGAGTGCATGCAGACCTCTCATGTCTGAGCGTTATTTGTCTTGGAAATCGATTGTTTGGAGAAGCCCTGAATGTTGCAGCCCTTGATTTGTGTGTGAATAACATCTACCCAAACAAAGGCCTCAGACATTTGCCTAATGTTCTCTGCAGCAAAATCATGTTTCTTTGTTGTTTTTGCTGCTTTTGTATCTGTAAAAACAGTCGCATCCTTCATTTTATATAGCGTGCGATGCATTTACGATAACGTTTTTTTTTTTTTGCCCTTTTGTGGATGAGGGCGTTTATTTAGGTGTCTTTGCAGTTAGAAAAATATCGCTTGAATCATTGAACATATTTTAATGAATCTTGCAGAATGTAATAATTGCATTGATATTTACAGCTAAGTAACTTTTTAAAATTGGACGTGGTAGTAGCTGAGCATCATAATTTAAGCACAACACTGTGTTTTGTGTGGTGTTTAATTTATGTTGTTCAGCTACTACCACATCTTTGCTTAAAACCTTGGTATTAACTGTTGGAGTCAACACTGTTTGTCCAGCGTTTCCCCTAACACTATACAGTACAAGCAGGGTGCCCTGCCTCGTCAACGGAACTGAGTGCCCTGTTTACTGACCACCCCCACCCCCTTCCCCCTGTCGACTTCAACTGTTGATGTAGCGCTGGGCGCAATACAAAAACACTAGCAAAAATGCTACTGATGTACCGCTCCGCTTCCACCGGCAGCTAAGTTAGCTCTAAGTTAGCAGGCGGGCAACACAGATGTGACTCCGCCCCCCACATCAAAAAAATAAATAAATACTACGAGCTCCCCGCCAACGGAGCTGACCTAGGGGTAACATTGTTGTCTATTAGCAAAATATCTTATAAAACAGAATGGAATTAAATGGATTTCAATGAAGCTCTAAGAAAATAATCACTGGTTTACATCTACAACTGTTTACCTTTAGAAGTCACACCAGTTCAAGATGGCCGCCGCAGCTAACAGATATTTGCTTGCACAATGAGTATAAATCAGTGAATTTACAGATAATGAGCTATATTTTGGTATGGTAGTAGCTGACTGTCATTCACAACACATACTCCCAGTGCTAACAGATACAAGATCATGCAAGATGTTGCAATGTTGTATGAGACAGAGAATATTATATCCAATGTTTGACCATATTTTCTATAATTGTACATAAGATAATATGGAATGTTTGGCATTTAATGTGGATTTGAAGTTCACCGACGGGATAAGAAAGTGAACCGATTGGGTCTTTACTTTTGCTGTTTATAGGAAGTGTTTCGCATAATAAACAGTCAAGACAACAAGAGTATTTTCCCGATATTTAATTCCGGATGCATGTGGCGTGACGTTTGCTGCTTCTTTTTGGAGTGATTGTCAGCAATCAGTTTTCATAGCATCATTCCGCTACTGAGTGTCAATTTTCATTTATCTCCTCTGTTTGTATTGTCATGTTAATTTGCTCTACGAGTCTCGCCGCAGTGTGAAATTTTAAGGACGACGTGCACGAGAGCCGAGAAGGCGAGGCTCGAATAAGTCGAGGAGGAGAAGTCTACACTTTGCCAAACTCCGAAAGCCTCTGTTTTTAATATTTAGCTCCTGTCAGTTAAAATCAAAAAAGTTTCTCACTTTCCCTAAAGCTCACAGAAAGAGAGCGGGAAGCTGCTTCACGGGTGAAAGCCCTTGCGCATGAATATTTAATGGTTGCATTTTAACCAGAGTCATAAAATCCAAAAGGATGTGGCTGAAAAGAGAGCAGCGAGGAGTGTGCAAAGTAGGCTACATTGTTTCTTTATAGTCGGAGCTGAGTGCCTGAATGTCATGTAACTCTTTTCTGGCTACACAGTGAATCAAATATGTGGATCATGTCGGGCTAATTTAAAGCCCCGGCCACGTTTAGTAACGTGTCAAAGCCTGTTTTTGCGAGGTAAGCACCTTGTTCTACAGTGGGATGAAGAAATCTTGGACCTTAAGGGGATAGATTGAAAAAGTTTCATTTGACGCTTACTCAATGCAATAAGGAAAATGGATTGGATGCGTTTAATCCATTTGGCCAGCTGACCAGATTCAGAGGTAACGTCTTTTCAATGCGCTTCACTTTTAAGTTAATAGACTTTGAGCCACAAAATAAGGTATTTAATATGCAGCTTCTCCTTCCAGTCTTGTCATAGGTTTTTAAAATTCTGTTTAGCCCTTCTCCGAGCCAGACTCGCAGCAGACAGGCACTGAGCTGACTGTTAGGTTTGATAAAGCTCCAAGTTTCTGTGTAGCACGGCTGCTTTGTATATAAGCTTCACTTCACGGAGGTAATCATTTGTCATCCAATATTGAATCAAGTGAAATGGACTCATAAATTGCAATCACTTAACTCAGCTCTACTATTATGCTTTAATATTGCTTTGTGGAAAAGGTCAGCCAGCAGTGGATTGGTTCCATTCGCACGGATAATTCAGCTGTCTTTTTATGAGTCTTTATGAAGCTCTGGAACAATTAGCGGCAAAGCAAACTGGCTGCACAGTGCTTAATGGCAGCAGCTACTGTTTATGTTTTCTCTCCTTGGATATCCTTAATCCATGGTTTTAAAGCGTGCGTGTGTGTAGAGTTGGCAGTTTACAGATTAACTGCTAACCGGGTTGAGTCAGATCCTCTGGACGAGTTCTTCTGAGCAGCAGTCAGGACTGTTTGTCGTCGTTGCAAGCGGACGGTTGCACACTATCGCCATCACCCTCACAGTATTTAGGTGCAGCGCCGCAGCTTACTTTTCAAATTGGTTCTTCTGAATGGACCAAGGCGGCCAGAAGACGTTGCAGTCCTGGACTGAGGTGGCTTGTGGAAGAGACTATAAATAGAATGCTTGTACTCAGACAGCTGTTAGAAAGAAAGAATAGTGAACCTTGAAATGATCTTTAGTGATTTGTCCCAACAATTGTTATGTCTCGATGTATTGTGATTCAGAAAGTTTCTAAATGTGGCTCATTATTGCATTTGCAATAATATCGTGGTATGAAAAAAAAACGAGATTTTCTAATCTCAAAGGCTGCAATTTGACTGGTCACGTGATCTGGTTACGTGACTTGCGAGTGAGCGATGCAAAGCAGAGCAGGGGGCGGAAGAAGTCAACACTGCGCTTTAACTGGTTGCGCAATGGCGTCAGGCTCAACAGAAGCTGGTACATCTGAAAGTTGGGTACCAAAGAGGGGCAGCACGTCCGTCGTTTGGAATTATTTTGTCTATAAAAAAGAAGACGCTGTGCAACAGGTAACGCCACAAATCTTTATCAGCAATAAAAAGAAACCAAAAAAAAAAAAACCACCATAAAGCCATTCACGATAGTTGCATGGCTAGAATACCAACGACCAGCGCTTCAACTTCAAATAAGCAAAGAACCAGCCAACATGGATCACTGACCGAACTGTTCGAAGGTATTACTCCGTATGAACATAATTTGAAATGGCACACGGAAATAATTCGAGCAGTAACGGAGTTCATAGCGAAAGACATGATGCCCATTAATATAGTGACCAAGCCTGGGTTTACTGCTTTGGTAAACACAGTGGATAAGCGGTAGAGAATGCCGTCGCGCACACATTTTAGCCAAGTTGCTATCACGGCAATAATATTGTGTTCGTTGAAAAATACACTAGAAGAAGACATTGAAAAATAATCACATATTAAATTGCAATCGCAATATTGAGGGAAAAAAAAATCGTAATTAGAATATTTTCCAGAATTGTTCAGCCCTTATTAAGAGTAAGTTTAAAGCTGTCCTTTGTTAAAAGAGTGCCATTTAAAGCGTTGAGTGATACTAAAAGGTCAGTGGAATATTCCTTTAACTGCATTACCTGGAAAAGAACTGAGCAGATGTTAAATGGCTCTTACCAGTCGGGTCTACTGGACAAGCCTCACGATGACTATCAAAGTGTCAATATTTACATTACTTTGCCTATCGTAGTAATACATTTACTAGTGTCTTCCTTTTTCTGGTGTTAATACTGCGACAACAAACGGATCCCCGTTCATCTCTCAGGCAGACGCGACAGGGATTTTTAAGAAGCGGTACGTTTAGTAGTAGCACTTCTTTTCTCCCTCTCTCAGAGCTGTTTGAGGTGTTGGAGGAATGTGTTGTGTGCTCAGATAGTTTACTCGCAAGATAATCTGTAGTGCTTTCGCTGCGTTTCCTTTGGGACACAACACTTGGGGAAAAAAAAAGGAAGTCTCAAGGTGCCTGTGTTAGGCTTTAGATGTGACTCTGGGTTGGTAAATATTTAGAGAGCAAACATTTTGATACCAGCAGGGATTATAGTTGGGGGAAACATGTTTTTCTTAGACTGGAAATGTCAGCATACTGCAAGGTTTAATGCTACAATTTTTATTTGAACGTTGAAATAAATAAATAAATAAATGACAGCATAAAAACAAGAAATCCCACTGGGAATGTCGTTGTTTTTTGCAAGTCGAGATCATTTTGAAGTGGCTTGCTCATTGAAACTCATTCTCCTTCCTAAAAACGCCGACAGTTAATCACTGGGGATCGTAGCCGCCCACAAACAAACAACATATTTGTCCTGCTTTTTCACCTTGTTGGCTTTGTAGAGAGAAGGTGCCAAAGGTGGATGTTAAACATGTCAAGTGCTATCTGCCTCATTTACTTGGCCACTGAATATTCATGGGACTTTCTGCTGGTATCAGCCTTCTGACAGCCACACAGACGACAAGCAGTCCTCAAACAAGATTCAACCTTCAACAGGCAACGCTTTACACCCTTTTCCAGGAATCTCCACATCACATATTTGTTTTTAGAAAAAAAAAAACTGGTGATTATTCCTGAAGCTGACAATCCACTTCCTGTTCTAATTTGTGGAGCGTCAGCTGCTTCTGGCTTTCTTGTTCTCTGTGGGCACCCTGTGAAGCAGGGAAAGAAGAAAAGAGGAAGGAGAGCAGTGCACCCATTTACTCTCCCCGACACCTCCAGGGACATGCTCTGACCTCTGCGGGGATCTCGCCCCCTCTTTACTCTCACTCATGCGCTTCCTCTCTGCTCCGAGGAGACCGCACCAAATTCCTGGTGCATTACAAGAGATTTTCGGGAGGCCCCCGTTGCAGCCTGGTCTCGTCTAGACAGCCGTGACGGTTTGGCAGTGCTGCTGAGCTGCGGTGTGGGGTCAGGCTGTCTTGGCATGGCAGCAGAGATCGCAGAGGTTGTCTCATTACATATATGTTTCCTGTAGACATGAAACGTTCCTGCTGTTTTTCATATGAAAGGCACCCTCTACAGGCTGCACTCTGTCAAAGCTCAGTTTGCCACGGGGGTTAGTGTAACGATCATTGAGAAACTCTAAATATTATTTCCATAGATACAAGAAGCAAAGTTTGTCTGAGCCCATAGTGGAAAGCAACATGTTTATCCTAATCAACGCCATATAAATTTAATGGTGGTGGGTGGCGCAGAGTTTAGAGTGATCAGAAAGTTGCAGGTTCAACTCACGATGCCGTCAACATCAAAATGTGAGTGGAAAAGGTGAGTTTACCTCCACCCTCATTTGCCCCACTCTGGGCTCTTGAGCAAGACCCTTAACCCCGACCATTTGCTCCCAAAAAGCAGGTCACTCTTGAAAATTAGTTCTTGTGACTCCTGAGACCACCTGTATAAATAAAGGGTAAATGAAAAAAAAAAAATGTAATGAAGCATGCCTTATCAGCAAGTGGCCCACAGCATTTTGATGTTTTATCAAACTCAACTTGAGCTACTCTTAGGTATTTATGCCAATGGTTTGTTTAATTGATAGCATGGAAATCCCATTTGTGGAAATTGTCTAAAGGATCCCTTGTTCCTTTGCACTCTAAAGGGTTGCATGGTAAATCAGACATGTTCTGCTGGATCTAGGCCTGTCACGATAACAAATTTTGCTGGACGATTAATTGTCCCAGAAATTATTGCGATAAATGATAATATTGTATGAAATTTGACAATAATTAGTAATTGTTACATTTAAGAAATACTTGTTAATTTGTTTTGCATGTAGTACCTTTATTTGACCACCGGGTGGCTGTATAAGGCTTTTGAACTGAAGGGTGGATAGTGAGGGAGTGAGCAGCGTGTCTCTTGAAGAAAAATGGAAGGGAGGCCCCTTGACGTGACATGGGCTGTCTTTCTTCGGTTTTCAAAATGGCAGGTGTGGTTTGAGCTCTTTAGCATAGCATTTTTCACACAAAGCCTTTAATTAAAAAAAAAAAAAAATCAGTAAACACGTTCTCAGCTTATTTTTGCAGAGAAAAACAACTTTTTACACGAAGGCACGAGTTTCAACCGTGGCGCTTTGACAAGACAGAGGTTTTTTTTTCCCAAGGTCGACCTTAGCTTAGCTTGTAGCTTAACTTCTTAGCTTAGCTGCTTTTAATGATCCAAAAATGTGATTATGGACGTTTTAAAATGTATTTTAAAGAGAAAGGAGAAAGGGAGGGGTCAGTGAAGAGCCCCAGAGTTGAGCTTTTTGTCAACCAGTGTCTAGTAGAAAGAGAGAGACACAAAATACCCTGATGCATGCTCAATAATCCATGTAGAAAAATCTAAAAAAGCTAAGTCTGGTCCTCTGGACCAGAGAGACCAGAGAGACACAAAGAAACAATAAAGCCAATAAATGAAAATGAGGTTGATCATTTTCATTGATCATGCGATTAATTGATTTATTGTTTATCGCAACAGGCCTAGCTGGATCGCATAAGGTTGAGACCTGGAGATATTGTATTATATTTCAATGCTTTTGTCTCTTTATTTATTTATTTACACATAATTCTGTTTGTAGAGACAGCACCCATCAATAAGTACAGTCATATTGGTCCTTGAGATATTGTACAAATCCAGATTATCTCCACAAGAAGTCCAAGTCCGAAGGGTTCCCAGCAAAACTTTATATTAAAACAATCTTTTTTCTTTTTTTTTTAATGTTCTGGGTCATTGTATATTAAATCTTAGCAAATACATTGGCAAAGTTGCTTGGAACTGCAGCTTTGACCTGATTTAAAAAAGTGTTCTCTCCCTGCTGAAATTTAGTAGAGCAGAAGAATACGGCAGAATATCACAAACCCACTTTTGGAAAGTATTCTTTCATTTTGCTCAAGTTAAGTGGAAGCATTTGGAAACTTTGGATTAGTTTGAGGAAACGGCCTGAAAGCTTTAACTCTTGATTTGTAAGTGTCTAGGTTCAGCTCAGGGAATTTCATCTCTTGTCATTTCCCTGTTGATTAGTATTGATTGGACAGGCTGAATTGGTCTCTTGAGTGGAAGTTGCATCAAATAATCCTTCTTTCTTCTGTCTGAATCTATTACGAGGGCTGCAGAACGATTGCATCAGTGGCTTTCTGGCCGCACAACTGTGAGCTGGAACATGTCTTGCAGGGTGTCAAAAGAACCCTGTTTTTCTTGCCTCGCTGTTTTACTTCTTAATGAGAGTACTGGAAAGTTGACCTACTAAATTTATGTGACAAACTTAGCCAGTGAAGGGGTGCTAAATGTTGCCCTTTTCACTCCAACGATTAAAAAAAAATCGTGTTACCCTTGTGCTTTGTATAGACGTATGCTTTTCCAAACAAAACACTGCAGCTTGGAAGGAGCCATTCGCTGTGCACGGATAACTCGGTCTGCTGTGCTACTGCTGCTGTTGGGGCAGCTTGAGTGTAATGATGAAATGGAAAAGTTCCAGAGCAGTGAACACTTGCATGCAGACAGTAATTGGAGACTGCCACCAAAGAACACCACATTATATACTTTCATTTCTACTCCACAGAGAGACAGGCCACAAAGTTTGATTATGTTTGCTGCTGGTAACCAAATGCCTGCTGCAGAATGGTGAAATTGGATCTCGTAGCATGGAAAGTTATCATGTTCTGATTCAGTCTCGAGATTTCACGGTAATGTTTTTTTTTTAAACAGAAGGACACGTGCATGAATTGATAAAAACACACTCTAGCACACTATCCTTTATTTGTGAGACCTGAGCTTCATGTAGTTGATGATTGAAGGGTTACAGATTGTGTTGCATTGTTGGCCACTTTGCAAGCAGGTGTTTAAGGCTCACGATAGACTTGTTTAATTAAAATAAGACCTCAGCATTGGTGGTTTTCATCTGCTTCCCATCAGAGTAGACACCAGAGAATTGGGGTGTCTTCATTGGGAAGCAGATAGATGTTAAGAAAAGCAAAGCAGCTTAAAATCCTGCTCTGAGGACATTAATAATGAAGAGCACTTTGAAGAGCCGTCAGTGCCACATGGGAGGCAAAAGATTTTATTTAGCCTGGCATATTTTTCTTTTTATCATTTTGTTAAATGTTATAATTGATTTGGTATTTTAAATATTTTTTCTAAAAATGTAAATTTCATTTACTTTTACAAATATGCAACTTAAAAATATTGCTTTTTCATAATTTTTTTAGAGGTGTAGATGGTCATTTAAGAAGTCCACCAAGGAAGTGGTACAAATTCGCACAATGATTTTAATGTGTTTTTTATTTTTTTGTTTTGTTTTGTTGCTGTTGTTGTTTGTTTTTTTAGTGCTTCACTCCTCAACCAAGTTTCATGATATTTTCCCTGACAGTTTTATTGTTATTTGTTGAGGGGAAACAAATAAACAAAGTTTCACTTTCTTGATAAATTGTCTTAATTGTGATGAACTGAGTTTTTAGTTCTTACTAAAAGTAGGGCTGTGTGATATCGAAAAACTGTATAATGCACAGTATTATTTAATATTGCAATTATGATATCTATTGCAATAAACCCTCATTTTTCTCACTAACCATGTTCTCTTCTGCCATCTCTATAATCTAGACCGAGTATGGGCATAAATGCCAGTAAGAGTCT
>JAVCKU010000052.1:13176594-13187337 GCA_032273985.1 Hypsolebias coamazonicus | reverse complement strand
GAAGCTGAACCAGAACAAAATGTGAAAGGAGCAGTAAAAGGTTGTAAACACATCTAAAGATGTGAAGGATGTAAAATGTTCTCAATTAATTTTTTATGACAAAAAAAGTGGAAGAAAAGGCTAAATATTTTAAAAAAGCTAAAGTTGCACCGATACCAAAAGTCATAGCACCCTTCTCCTGAACGAGCTGAATGTATTGATGCCTAAATTGCTGAAATAGCTTAAAAACTGTGGAATGAGAATTGTGCCAAAGAACTTACAGAATAGTGTTATCAGTCGGGGCTTAACAACATTCACACTCTGATTCTTTCATCATGCAAACGGACCAACATTTGAACACAGCTTTCATCAGACTTCAGATAACGTCAGTCTTATTTATTTTTTAGAAAACAAACCCGTTTTAAACCATTCTTTGAGCTTTATCTGAAAATAAAAATATGTTTTATAAGATTAAGACTCAATTGATATGAAACCCTGCTGCCTACATTAACCATGCAGTAAAAAAACATTTGGTTTTACGTCCACAAATTCACTTAAAAAGAGTGGCAGCGTGCGCAGAACTACTCAAACCACACGCAGGAGCATCTGTTACACGTTCTGCAGCAAGAACGGTGAACAAAGTGCTTCAGATTTGATTCTCGCTGCAAATAATCAGATCTGCTGACACGAAATGAGCAAGAACTGAAAGAGGTCGTACAAATACAGCGGAGATGTTCTGACCTTCTTCCTTTTTGTCAGGGTGATATCTATCAAGAACTACCATCCGAAGATCAGAATAATCACCCAGATGTTGCAGTACCACAATAAGGTCAGGATGCATGTCACAGTGTAAACCTTAAATAAATCTACTAATGTTTAAGAGTTATTTTTACGTAATGTTTTTCATTTTGTCCCCCTGCTGTAGGCCCATCTTTTGAACATCCCCAGCTGGAACTGGAAGGAGGGAGATGACGCCATTTGCCTTGCAGAGCTAAAGCTTGGCTTCATCGCTCAGAGCTGCCTGGCTCAGGGCCTCTCCACCATGCTGGCCAACCTGTTCTCCATGAGGTCCTTCATCAAGGTGCTTACACGAGATGGGATTTCAAAGTGAATTTGTCACAAAAACGAGACGTTGATTCTACAGATGCAGTGTTTGGTGGGGATGCACCGGTCTCTTGTGTTTTGTGTATAATAAGTTTTTCCTCCTGTGCAGATTGAAGAGGACACGTGGCAGAAGTACTACCTTGAAGGAGTAGCCAATGAGATGTACACCGAGTACCTTTCAAGTGCCTTTGTGGGGTTATCCTTCCCGGTAATTTGCGAGTAAGCATCGTAAAATAGTTGCTTTTTAATTTACTTTTTTTTTTTTTACTTTCTGGATGGGATATATTGTTTCAGATTATTTGAAGAAATTCAGCTCAGTTTTACTTTTTTGAACCAAACTTCATCCTTGCCGGTTGTGACAAAACAGCCACTTCAAATCCCTTCAATAATGGTCATTGTGACTGAAAGGAAACCACTTTAGCTCAGTTATAAAAATACTGTGTGATTCAGTCCTCCGACATGAGAAGAGACCCCCAAGGTGATTATGGATAAATAAGCATTAATCTGTGTGTATGATGATGTAATTCTTGTGTTTTGCAGACTCTGCTACGTGAAGCTCAAATTGCTCCTGATAGCCATAGAGTACAAGTCGGACCAACGGGAGAGCAGGTAGATGGATGTGCTCACAGTAGATTTTGTGCTCGCTGTCAGTGATGATTCTTCAGATCAGCCTGTTTGATCATCAACAAATGACTGACATCTGCAATAAGCTTTGGTTTCATCCTTATTTTTACCCTTTGCAGTGTCACCTCTCTGTTTTTTACTGCTTCATTTAATAAACAAATGATATCCTGCCAAACATGTGGGAATGACTTTGACAGCAACATGTCGCTGCCAGTAATCAGGGATGTAACTTTCTGCTTGATTATCTTTGGTCCATTGATCGTTCCAGCACGCTGATCAACCCTGGCAATCATGTGAAAATGCAGGAGGGGACGTTGGGCTTCTTCATCGCAAGCGACGCCAAAGAAGTAAAGAGGTAACGAAGGAGGCCCGACGTTGTGTTCACGTGATCACGACTGAAATGTAAAACAATTCTCTATTAACGCATGCATACTCGCACATATGATTGTGTTTGTGTGTAAACAATTAAAGTCACTTTATGGCCCCCCAAATTTTTTTTTGGTAAGATAAGTTTTGAAATAGTTTGATCAGAGAGTGTTTCTGTAAGTGCAATAGTCCCTCATTTATCACGGGTGTTAGGGACCATGCGATAAGTGGAAAAACAGCGATGTATGGATAGTAGTACAAATATTAAGTAGTAGTTTATTTTAGTATTTATATATATTAAGGCATTTTAAACCTTTCCCACACTTTTGCAATGTTCCTAACACTTTTCTAAACTCTAAACATTCTAAAAGAGCACACAGCCTGTCATGATCTCCGTTCTCTGCCACCTGCGACTCCTCCACGCCCACTTCTCTACTGCAATCACACTCGTGCTCATCACTCCTGAACTCCTTCCTTCTTTGTAAATAAACAATTTAAATTTAAATACTATACTGTAATAGTTTAAATAAACAATCCATGCTGCATGAGCAGCTTTATTTCAAATAATCAAGCACGACCGGAACAAAGTCTTTAGCCCCTCCCCTCTTGGCGAACGGCCAGATTACCAGGAAATCTCCTGATGCTCTGAATGGACAGTTCATCCCCAACCTGCTGCAATCGTTTAAAATAATTTTCGTAACATGAGGCATCAGAGAAGCACACAAAAAATAGCAATACAAAAACAAAAAAAAGCACAATCACAGGTCCAAAATTATTTAAAATAAATTATTTTAAACGATTGCAGCAGGTTGGGGTGAACTGTCCATTTGGATCAACTGCTAAATTATATTTTTATGTTTTTGCCTGCATACAGAGTTTGCTTTTTGGTGCTAATTCTAAAATGTAGTCAAAGTAATCTGAATCAAAATCTAGATTGAATGAGGTCTCTTCCATCATTGGAACCTTCTTTTTTTGCAGAGCGCTGTTTTACTGCAAGGCCTGCCACGATGACATAACCGATCCCAAAAGAATAAAGAAATGTGGATGCAAGAAATGTAAGTTAATTCACATTAAATGCACATGGATGTGTTTAGATTTCTAAACTCCATCTGTCCAAACCACTTAGATGCTGCATTAATTGTTAATTTTATAAAATCTTGTAACATGTGCATGATTGTTCATCTTTCTCCAAGTTCCGTCACTGATGAGTAAATTCATTTCTTAAGAGATTTAAGCAAATTATATTACAACCACCTTGTTTTTCTTTTTGTAACTGTTTTCTCTAGTTTGTTGCTGTTTATTGTTGCACAGCTTTTATAACGGTGATGTTCACAAGCGCTAAAAAGACTTAACGCCACATGTAGTTGGATTAAGGATGATGTTGAAAAAAATAACTTTTCGTTTCAGATTGTCTTTTATAACATGTAACCTTCATTTTTCATGTATTCTTTTCTTGCTGCTTTGGAACTTGACACACTTTTATAAAAAAAAAAAAAAATCACTTTGTAGTGATATATTGTGAGTAAGGAGGACTTGTTTGGGTTGGCATGACAACCCTGCATCTGATCGAAGTGATCTGTTTGAATGCACTTTTAAATGTTGCATGTTCGATGGTGGTTGCTGCCTGGGTTCCACATTTTTATTTCTTTTAAAAAAATTTTTAACAATAAGACAAGTTCTGGAAATTCACTAGACAAATGCTTTGAAAAGTAGATCAAGTGTTTTTGTCAAAGTCTATTTACTTCATGCCTCTTGAAATGAATTGTAATCCTCAAAGTGACCACCAGGTGTCGCCACTGGCACATGGCAAACAACTAAACAAGAACAGCTAGAAAGCCACCAGGATGAGAAATAAGGAGCATTTATTATTTTAACTGTGGCAATAAAAGAAATATACCATACCATTCTGATATTTACTAAAATTAAAATCAGTTGTTGCAGTTTCTCTACTATATTGATAGTATTTTTTTGAAAAACATAACATACAGTATACATTATGAGTCTTGTAAGATTAATTTATGCTGTTGAGCATTTTTGTTCACAACTAAATGCTTTGTAAACATTTTCACAGGCTGCTTTTTTATATATATACTCTGGCTCAAATTTGCTTAATTAAAAGATAAAGTTTTGCTACGTTGCCTGTGAAAGTATGAAACCTTCAGAATAGTGTGTGTAGTATTTCATCATAGTGAGTACAAGCTTCTCTGGGTCATGTTTAGATGAGGGGAAGGGGCGAAGCCAGGAAATTAATTTTTTTTTCTTCTGCTGGTGATTAAACTCAATATCATCCAACTTTTTTCATCACAAATTGACTTGGCGTGAATAAAGCAGGACGAGTTAACGTTTTATTTTAACGTTTGCTTGCCGTCGCATCAAAGTGTCTTGATCCTCCCAGCAGAAGCCGTCCTTCGTACCCTTTTGTCTACCTTTGTCCACTTCTCCACATTAACCCGCTCTCCCTCTCCTCTTGTCTGAACCCATGACTGTAGCCAAGAAGCCCGCCTACAAGAAAATGCGACTGGCATGTTGTTTTGACCGCGGCCGCTCAAAACAGGGCTGCTCTTGCATGCCGGTTAATGTGCGTTGTAGCTCAGGCTCCCCTCGACGGAACACCAAACTCTCTGCCGTCTCTGTTAATGATTGCTCAGCCACGTTGCGTGCCTGTAAGTTGTCGACGTGACATGTGCTCTTTGCTGTTTGCGCTGTGCAGTGTGTTTTGAGCCTCTGCTCTGTCCGGCTCGAGCTGCTGTGTCGTCACCATCATGGATATATGTACTCATAGATGTTGCTTTGGCCTTCCGACTTTGCTCAGTCAGCTGGTGTTTTTCTTGCCTCCATCACCTCTGTGATCTCTTACTGTTTTGAAGCATGCCGGTTGCCTGTTTTGCAGTTTTCTTCAAATATATCTGAATTGAGATGAATATTGTGGCGTTTTTGCAGACCGGAAAGCAAATCCCTTTGCAGCGGACATCACGAATATGTAATACATTTAAGCCAAAGCAGCTCAATCCTGCAGCAAAACTCCCAACAGAGGCACTGTTTGAGCATGTCAATGCTTTTACTCAAATTTCTCTGTTTGATTTTGATAGTGCAAAAAAAAAAAAAAAAAATCTCAAAGGATGTCACTGCAGAGAGCAATTTCCTTGTTTTCTGCAAAAATACACAGTATTTAATCTAAACATGTTGGTACATTACCCTGTAGAAAGACATGGTCAGTCTAGGGTTGGAAATGTTTTCACAAGCAGATGACACTGATAATTTAAGAAACGCTTTTGAGAACACCTCGGGGGCATTTGGGATTTCAGTGCATATTGAGGTTAATGTAGTGGTTTTATTAAATTAAGATGAAAAGCTCTGAGGGTAGAATCTGCAACGCACCCAACAGACACCAGGGCTTCATTTGCCTGAGTTGCAGGAACGCTACCTTTAGTTTCATAACCTTGAGATGAATCCTTTTCATTTTAGAAGGGACAAAAGACGTGGATGAATAGGAATGACTTCGAACAGAGCTGCAAGAATTCATCATTTTAGTGAGATTTCTCTTTAAAGCCCGAGGCTTTTGTTCTGTGCATGGCAGCAGCCGTGAAGGATGTGTCTGAAGCGTTGATACATTTTGCTGGAAAACATTTTAGACTGTCACACGGTTTTAGTAGATTCTGGATTAACCACTGTTCTGTGCATGACTGAGGATCTAAGGGCGTTTCCAACCCTCCTCGTGTCTCCCAGGGTGGTGCTCTGCGAGATCCGCCCAGCTACCAAAGTTTGCGCGTAGCTCCGGCGTCGCTGTCGACGCGGTGCAGGAGTCGCACGGAGCAAGACCTTATACAGCCTGACATGAAAATTATGTTTGCATTTTCATTTTTGGAGTGCTACCGGTTGTCATGAAACTCACTGTGACAGTTCCTAACCACCAGGCAGCCAAATGCCCCCACCCCTCTGCTTTACTCCGGTTGTGGGACAGATGCTAGCCTGTTAGTCCTGTAACTCCGCTCACGCCCTCCAATTGCAGGCGACAGATGCCAGGACCAGCAAGGTCCCCGTTTGAACATTGCTGTCACTGTCCAGCCTCAAGCTCAATGCATGACCTTTATTGTGAGCAAGGGGTTGAACTAAGTCACTAATGAGCAAGTGTGGCGTTCACGAGCACAGGAAGCTCTACGCAGGTTCTCCTGGGCGAATCTGAGGAACGGGCAGGCTTAGAAAAATACATACAGATCCAGAAACACTGTGGACACAAGCAACTTGCGAATGTCGTTTTATGCAGATAACATAAAGCAGATCTACAAATCTAACCATTACCTTTTAACTGTGAACAGCAGCTGTATGCACTTAGGCTTGTCACAGTAACAAATTTTGCTGGGCGATTAATTGTCTCAGAAATTATTGCGGTAAATGATAATATTGTCAGATTGTTTGAAATTTGACAATAATTAGTAATTATTGTCAAATTTAAGATTTTTGTTTTGCCTGTAGTACCGTTTTTGACAACCAGATGGTAGTATAATAATAATAATAATAATAATAACTTTTATTTATAATACACTTTACATACACAACGAATCTCAAAGTGCTACAGTTAATGAACATTAAATAACATCAAGATAAAAAGTATCTTAATATAGATATTTAAATACTTTATTAGATATATATAGATATATATAAAAAGTATAAGACTGTTTGAACAGAAGGATGGATAGTGAGGCAGCGAGCAGCGTGGCGCTTAAAAGAAAAATGGGAGGGAGGCCCCTTGACGAGACATGGGCTGTCTTCAGTTCTCAAAATGGCGGACGCTCAGTGTGGTTTGAACCCTTTAGCATAGCATTTTTCACACAAAGCTTTTAATAAAAATCAGTAAACAAGTTCTCAGCTTGTTTTTGCAGAGAAAAACAACTTTTTAGACAAAGACACGGGTTTCAACCGTGAATTTTGGAGCTTCGACAAGACGGAGGTTTTTTTTCCCTGAGGTCGGCCTGTTAGCTTAGCGCGTAGCTTAGCTTCTCAGCTTAGCTGCGTTTAACGATCCAAAAACGCGATTTTGGACATTTTAAAGAGAAAAGATAAAGGGAGGGGTCAGTGAAGAGCCTTTTGTCATCCAGTGTCTTCAGTAGAAAGAGAGAGACACGAAGAAACGATAAAGCCGATGAAATAAAACGAGGTTGATAATTTTAATTCATCATGCGATTCATTGATTTATCGTTTATTGCGACAGGCTATATGCACTTTTGTAGAGAAGGACAAGCCACTTTCTTGAAATATTAAATGTATCAGAAGAGAACTGGCAGCTGAACCAATAAACTGGTACCATTTCCACAACTTATTTTTTATGAATCAGTTTATTGTTTAAATTGGTAGAAGGATATTAGAAAGGCAGCTGCCAGGAAAAAGACAAGGGGAGATATGTGGATGCAGTTAGAGAAGACATGGAGTTGGAGCGAGGACAGAGTGAGATGGAGACCCCCTGAAGAGGGAACAGCCGAAAGATTGATGTATTTTGTATTTATGTGTCGACACTGAATGGCTTTGCTTTGTTATAGCAAACTGGAAATGTTCACTAAGGAATCAAGATTACAATGAGTTTTTCATACATTAAATATTAAAGATATCCACACTGTTACATTTATCACCATGCCTATTGTTTAGGATTGGGGCTCCCTTTAACCTTCAAATAATCTCAAATTAAACACGTAATCCTCTTATAATTTGCTTGATGTAGCATATCAGATTCATCACGACTGTTTGTATGAAAATTGGCTGACTTGTGTTTTATTTCTCCTTGCTTGGTCCACTTTGACGTCGGGGCTCACCTCTGTTTTTATGGGTCCTAAACGAGCACCTCAGCCTCACTGTTGCTCTTGTCATCTTTAATTTGCTTCCATTACAATCTGTTTATTCCCATAACCTCTTGTCCCTTTCTTTGTCTTCTCAGCTAAAAATAGCTACAATGGATATATCAAATCAAGTAAGTTCCTCTCTCTTTTGTCCCTTACACTTCCACACGTGCATTTTTCAGCTGTCACCACCTGATCCATCTCTCACTGTCGTCATCCATTACCGTGCACTGTTTACATGCAGAGCGTTAGCAAAATGTTTGGTGTTGGGCGTCATTTACGGCTCGGCAGTAGATGGAGCTACTGCTTCACTGTGAGTGCAGATGCATTAAATCATGAAACACACTTCAAATAAATATTTGGGTGAAAAGAAAATGTAATGGCGGTTGATTTCTACTGATAAGCCTAAATGAATTAAAAAAACGTTTTTAGATATAATACTTTTAGTTTTTGTCCAGCCATCATCTGAGTGTCGTCAACTTTAACAGGGTCTCTGCAGCAAATGTGCCACATCGTGTTGTCCTGAAGAAGTGTTGCTCATGTTTGACATGAGGCAGATATACACTGGAGGTCTGAAACAGGGAGGATAATCTGCGAGACAGCTGACTGTTAAAATAATCATCTCTCTTCTCCAATTTTAACCTGAAGACATCCCCCTCCCAACTAAATAAGCTTCTCTTTTTTTGTTTTTATTTTCCCTAGTTCTTGTCTTCTTTAAAACACTATACTGAGCGTATCTTCTTTTAGGAATAAACTGCACCCGGCAGCTCTTGGCTGGTAATTCATGGCGTCTACTTTTTTTTGGTGACAAAACAATCGCTGAAACACCTGAAAGCATGCTTATTAATTTATCTTTATCATAAATATCAGAGTCGGTAAATGTCAGCTGTGGCATTATGAAGTGGTTAAGTGGCGTTAAAATAAAGATATATATTTTTAAATTATTCAGCTATTAGCATTCTTGTGCCAGAAAGAGTTATCCATCCAAACCAGTGATTGTCCTTAAATTATTAAAATGTTTTATTAACTCGTGCACTGCAGGTCCCATTGAAGTCGGCTTAAATCAAGTCACAACTTTGTTTTATTGGAAGAATTAAATTCACTTAAATCACAAAACTACTACTTTTTTTTTTCTTTATGGAAGTATTATTTTTTTTTTATTTTATTTATTTATATAGGTGAGTGTTTTGCCTTACATAGCTGCTGATTGACTCCTGTTCATCTAGATGTAAACGACAGCCCTCTAATCCGGTCATTATTTTCTCATAAATCAGCTAAACTGAGCCAGAACCCAGAACCAGGTCTGCACGGGGCCCCACGGAGTTGTTGATGTGTCCATCCCTTTGGTAAACAATCGCAAGGGAAGCCTACTGCCTCCCACCAAGCCCTCTGCTCTGACACGGAGCCTCCAGGGCTCCGGAGACATGGTCCAGGTCAGCCAGCTACCAGGGGTGGCAGAAGAGACCAGCCGACTGAAGCAGGCGCGAAGCCTGCCGGTGACATGCAGATACCATCCCAGTCACTCCAGTAACGCCAAACTCGGTCAGAGGCAGTGTAAAGGCCACCTCCCTCCTACCCTTGGTGTGCTTGATAGGCTTGACCTCAACAACACCACGAACTCCCCCCCAAAATAAAAACAAAACAACTGGACTTCTGTTGCAGATGTGTTGGTTCCATCTTAGATAAAAAAAAAAAAAAAAAAGTATGGAGACTGTGGTATTAAATTTTTTTTTTTTTTTTTTAAACTGCAAAACAAGGTCCGGTACATTAAAAAAAGTTAAATCATGACATCTGAACAGATTCTTCTAATGGTTTATTTATTTATTTTTGTGATTTATTCACCGGGGTGATTGTGCTTACAAACATTTTTTTCAGAAAGTCTGGTACATAACCAGTATTCACATGCAGATTAAACTCATGGCCCTCACAACAGAGAGTCATTTGTCTTTACATGCCTGAGGAGGTCTCAGATTTTAGTTTTCTAAAACTTATAATGGAGCATTAAGCCTGTTACCTAGTCATTTGTACTCTTATCAGCACCTTCATGCATGTGACCAAAGCTTTGTGGGCAAGACGAAGACCCTAATGACCATCCGTTGTGAGGGCCATGCGTTTAATCTGCACGTGAATCCAGTTTATATGATGGAGCATTAAGCCTGTTACCCACTCTAATCAGCGCCTTCATGCATGTGACCAAAGCTTTGTGGGCAAGACGAAGACCCTAATGACCATCCGTTGTGAGGGTCATGAGTTTAATCTGCACGTGAATCCAGTTTATATATTGGAGCATTAAGCCTGTTACCCACCCATTTGTACTCTAATCAGCACCTTCATGCATGTGACCAAAGCCTGTCTTTTTAGGCAAGACAAACAAAGACCCTAATGACTCTCCGTTGTGAGGGTCGTGTTTAATCTGCATATGAATCAAGCTTATATAATGAAGCATCTTAAGCAGTTTAAAAGTGTACAACTCCACACTCCCTTGTGTTTTTATTTAAGAAAGCACCCTGATGGGAAGCTAACATCGTCAACTACAGAAGTCAAGTTGTTTTTGTTGTTTTAATTTTTTGGGGGGGTGTGGTATTTACCATGTCCTACATAACTAAGAAGCTACACCAGCATAAATAACACAACCAAAGCATGTGCTCGCAAGGCTGAAGTGCTTACATGTGTAGCATTCTTTACTAATGACCCAGTCCGCGCAGCTGTCAGCTGTGAAACATTAAATATTGAACAGGCCGAGCAAGATGTGAAGGGCTCGGGTGTTGAGCGTCCCTCTCCTTTGGAGGCCTTGTGTATTTCAACATTCTCCATTATGGTGTCAGTCTTAGTCATGCTATCA
>JAVCKU010000052.1:13115072-13125962 GCA_032273985.1 Hypsolebias coamazonicus | reverse complement strand
CAAAACAGTCCGGCGCCGGGCAGTTTATTGTGCGACACCGCGTTTGCGTACGCGGTCGTAAAAATTGAGCTTTGCGCCAACATGCCCTGCGGGGTACGCTTGTACCTCTGCGCATGTACGTACGCGGGAGTATGGGGGGCTTGAACCTAACCCCCTGACCAGATTATCAGCCATAAGAACATGCTTTTAAACCTACTAGGCGGGACAGTCTGAACGCAACCTGTGGGGATGATAACAACTACTAACGGCATTTAACGGCTGATAACAGTCGACGCGGTGCTCAGCTTCTGAATCTGCAGGGGTTGCCACAGAGAGGGGATGCGTGTGAAAGATTTGGAATGGTTTTATGCCAGACGTCCTTCCTGATGCAACCTGGACTCAAAGTGCAGCCTCAGGATTACAACACTGACCACCGAGCTACCGCAGACTCCTAAAATATAAAGATTTTGTGCACTGACTCCCATTTCCTCCCCCTGTTAATGCTAATAAATCATTAACCTCTTCACATCAGGACAGCAAATGTGTATTTGAACGGCAGGACTCAAAGTTAAACTTCAGCTATGAGACACTGACTGTCCTGTTTCCTTGGAAATGACCGTTTTGATGAGTTTAAACCAGAAACATGACTGAAAACAAACAGTGAGCTGGCTGTGTGTGAAGGCTGGCTGTGTCCTCGGGCTTTGGGTCAGCAGTCAATTAAATTATCACACCAAAATGAAAGACTTATAAAAATCCCTTTACTGAATAATGGCTGTCACACACTCCATATCCTCTAATGTTTTGTAAAAAAAAAAAAAAAAAATGTAGCAATGGGATTAGGGCTTCATCCTCAGCTTGGGCCCCGTCTAAAATGACTATCCTCTTATCTCAAGGCAACAGAGCTACATTATGTTATGTACTGACTTCGACAAGATAGAAGGGATGTCACTGAAATTAATTTAATCTTCCTTAAATTAGCTTCAGACTATGATCTCAACCCAGTCAGAATTTATGTCCTCCAGAATTCAATTTCCTCTACTGGGTGATATGCCTTTATCAGTTGGTAACTATTCGGTGGCCTCCAATAATGAGAGCTGTCACAGAGACCAGAGGCAGATAGTATTTGATGGCGACAGTCTTGTGACCACCGGAACTGTCACCCACCAGGAATTACATGGAAAGGATTTGAAAGTTCTTAGATTTAATTTTTTAGAGCTCCCAGTAAAGGACCAATGGCTTTTGAATGAGATTTTGATCATATAAACACTAATCTGAATGCATTTTAATCCAATTACAGATCATTAGATCACAGGAGTGTCTCCCTGAGTTGCTGACTTGAAAGAAAAACCATCTGAAGTTTTAAATGTTTAGACTCTGAAATGATAAAGCTAACTCACAAGTGCTAAACCAATTAACTGATAAACTGGCATTGATAGTAGTGTGCATAAAATAATACATTAAATAAAGCAAACGTTAACACTGTGTATGAATTTCTTATGGGTTGCAAACTATAAAATCAAACATACTTTGTAGAAGAATGTTCTTCTGAACTGTGGTGCAGTTTGAAAGAGTTTACTCCCAACAGATTTCCAGATATTTAGATATGCTACACTGAAACGTAAGTGTGCATTTCATCTAAATAAAGCCCTCAGCTGAAACTGCCGAAAAAAAAAGTACAGTAGAAGCTTGAATCACAAGACTGATCTGAATTCAGCTGTAGCGTCTGCAGGTAAAACCAAAATCAGACAAGAAAGTAAAAGTTGGAGAAGATGTTCTGGTGAAACACAAGAGGGAATCTGCAGCTGAGTAATAAATAAGAATAAATAGCGGGGACTAGTTAAGGTGGTGAAGCGCCATACGACAAAGCTCGGCATTCAAACACGAGTCTTTCGTCAAACTTCTGCTTGACTGGTAAATTTACAGTTTACCTTAATTTACCTTTTTATTTGCATACTTTTCTCAACAAATCTGAGTATATAAAAATATCAATGCATTAAAATGATCTGAGACTTGTCATTCCCAAATAATTCCTTCATTGGCTTTGCCATCACCTGCGTTTTCAATCACTTTGGATAAACATGGTAGTCAGCAGCTATTCACAGATTTTACTTGCAAATGTTTTATTATAGGGACACATTAACCGTGCATGTGTGCATTGTGTGTTTCTGTTTAAAACCAGGCATTCATTGACATATGTTATTTAACAATCATTATAAAACTAAGAAAAATATGCAGGTATGAATTTCTGATCTCAGCAGATTGTACAAGTTTGCACCATCAAAGTCTGTCAGTGAATTTACCAAGAGCGCCCGCCCGCTTGCTTGCTTCCAACCTTCCTTCCAACCTTCTTTCCTTCAGACTTTCCTTCCTTCAGACCTTCCGACTTTCCTTTCGACCTTCCTTCCAACCTTCTTTCCTTCTGACCTTCCTTCCGACCTTCTTTCCTTCTGACCTTCCTTCCGACCTTCTTTCCTTTCGACCTTCCTTCCAACCTTCTTTCCTTCAGACTTTCCTTCCTTCAGACCTTCCGACTTTCCTTTCGACCTTCTTTCCTTCTGACCTTCCTTCCAACCTTCTTTCCTTTCGACCTTCCTTCCAACCTTCTTTCCTTCTTTCCTTCTGACCTTCATTCCTTCCGACCTTCCTTTCTTCAGACCTTCCGACCAACAGTAATTACATTGCAATGACTACTTTTGCACAAATAAAAAACAGAAGAAAACCAGATTTTTTTTTCCTTACACCCCCGTTCACTGTTTGACATTTGGGGGCGGGGCAGGAAGTTGGGGTAAGCTGCCTGTTTGGGATCTGGGCTGTGGGTGGGCTTTGGGCCTTGGGGGCGGTTGGGGGTGGGGCCGGTTCTCCGGTTCTCCCTGGGTTGTTCAGATTTTTTGATCAATGTTCCTAGTTGCGATGGCCGGCCCTATGGCCGGGGTGTCTGCCGGCTTTTGGTGGGGGGTCAGCTGTGGTAGTGTGCGTGTGGTCGTTGGTGGTGTAGGCAGGCGGTCGGGGGCGTGACTTTGCTTTGACTGAGCGCTGGCTGGTCGGCTTGTGTGACATTTGAGGTGGGGGGGTGGGGTGCTGTGTGTGTTGTGGGGTGCATAGGTGGCGTGCTGGGGCTTCTCCGGGCCTGTGGTGCGGGGCTCTTGGTGTAGTGGGCCGGCCTTCCTCTGCTGCAGCTCCCTGCCGCTCTGGCCCCTGGCCTGGGGTCGGCTCGCGGTCACTGCCGGGTGGGTGGGGCGCATGGTCTGTGTGTGCCTGTTTATGTCTCAGGTTGGGTTTTTGGTGGTCCCCTCTCTTGGATCAATTTGGGCCCCTCATTTAATGTGGGATCTACTTCCCCCTGTCGCGCCCCCCTCTGGTGGCAGGCCCCTCTGCTGCCGGTGTGTTGGTGGCTCTCGGCATCTGGGCTGGGTGATCGGGTGTGTGCCAGCCCACCCTGGTAGCTGTCTGCTGTGGCCTGGGTGTCCTATCTCTGTCAGGCCTCTGTTGGGGGGTGGTATGGCCTCGGGACTCGGGGCTCGGTGTCCATGCCCGGATCTACTCTGGGGTGGGCGGGTTGCCGGCGGAGCCTATGGGCTCATCTCTCCAGCCTCTTGGGATTTCTGCATTGTGGTTGCTGGGGGTCACCCGGGGTTTCCCTCTGCCTCTCTCTGGCGGGGTGCAGTTGTCCCTGTTGGGGGACTCCCGGGGCTCCGGGCTTGGGGCCCCTGTTTGTCTGTGGCTCCGGTCCTCCCTGTGTTACCGTCGTGTCCTGTGGGGGTGGGTCTGTGGGTCCGCACATCCACTATTGAACATTCTTAAAGGGAAATCTTATAGTGACAAGCATGCTCTCACAGGTGTTTAGATTCAGGTGTTTATCAGAAACACACTCAGTTGGGTTTTGGTTGCCACTAAATACATCTTGTATTACCATGTACCGTATAAAATAATTTCTAATGATGTTACAAGTATCATTATACTGTATATGTTGTTCTGTTGTTGTGGTTTCTCGGTTTTGTCCTTTTTTCTCTCCGCAGGTCTAGAGGCAGACTTCAATGGTGTTGATTTGTGTTCTCTTTATACCTCTCTATCTCTCCTATACTCCTGTCGCTTTATTTCTCTTTTACCCCTTCTCTCACTTTTTTAGCTTTGTTTTCTTCTTTTTTTTCCATCCCAGTGTCCATTACATCTTAAACAAACCCAAAGCAAAGTCTAATAAAGTTTTATGTATATATCAAGTGGAGCATTGAGGCCAGCCATAATGCTTTGCTTGTGAAAGTAAATCTGTTGGTATCACCTCGACACTCAGACAATAATTCTGAGTGCCACAATGCTGAACAGGACAAAGGGGAAAAAAATTTCATTTGCAGGATTTTGGATTCTGGGCATGCCTCCAGAAACCGTCCTGAAGTGCGGTGAAAATTAGGCTGATCTGAACAGGGCAAAGCATAGCTGGAGTAGGAGCTGTGCAAAAGTGGCATTATTGTAAAGTGGTACCGTTTTTCCTTTCCACTGTTGCCTTTATTCTTTCTCAAGATGAGGGTCTGCAATGAAGTTAAACTCAAAGCAGTCCGCTCCTCAGATAAATAATGTTGTTGACTTACTTTTTATATATGAATGTTTCTGTATACAGTAGTGCCCTGAGATGATTCTGTTGTGACTTGGTGCTGTATAAGTAAAGTGAATTGAATTGAATTGAATTGGACTTTTATTAATGTTAACGTAACTACTTTAAATATTGCTGAAGCTAAAGATTTAAGGGTGATGCTTTTGCCATTTATTATTAACTTTTGGAGTCAACTTCATTCATGATGGTCACTGCAGTCATCTGATCTTGGGAAACAAAATATTGGCCCCAACTCAGTCCATTTTACAAATATTGAGCCTAAATTTTGTGAGATAGTTAAGGAGAAGCACAACTGAAACTGAGTATGAACAGTTTGTGCATATCACAAACAAAACTCATAAGTAAAAGTACAGATGTAAAAGCTACATAAAAATTACAAAAACACAGAAATACTAATTGATTCCAGGAACTTGAGTTTGTATATTGCATTACTGTCCAGATCTGACGGTTTTCTTTGAGTCAGATAGCTCAAGATCAACTTTCAACTTTGACACTCATCTGTTCCAGTCCTACAGCTACAACAAACAGAATAACTGAATAAAGCATTTTAAACATTTTAATTTTTATTTTACAGATGTGGGAGAAGACCTTTTAAACTTGTGCAGGAGGAATGTTTCATTAAATAAACACCTGATAAAGTCAGCAGGTAAGAGGGCACAGTTTTTGATTGTTTTTTTTGTTTGTTTTTTTACCTCGTGTGTCAAACACTCATCACACAACCTGAAGTGACAGAGGAAAGAAATGTTAGTGTTTGAATAGTTGTTGACTTTTTTCTCTTGTACAACATGATCCATAGCAAAAAAAAAAAAGCAGGGGGGTCAAGTTTCTGATGTACAGTGAGCCCAGGTGTGAGCAGTGAGAGACTGCAGGTGAATGCACCAATTGTTCTACAGGTCCTGTCCTGACCCAACAGCAGCTCACCTGTAAGCCGCTCTCCATCCCAAAGCACTCACAAGTGGTCAGAATCACAAAGATTCTGGCGGTCAGGATCAGAAAGGTACAAGTGATCAGGATCCCTGAGATCCAAGCGGTCAGGATTGTAGAGATCCAGGCAGTCAGGCTCACAGTGATCCAGGCGGTCAGGATCAGAGCAATCCAAGTGGTCAGGATCACACAAATCCAGATGGTCAGGATTACACAGATCCAGGCGATAGGGATCACACAGATACAAGCAGTCAGAATCACAGAGTTCCAGACAATCAGGGTCGCTGAGATCCAGATGATCAGAATCACACAGATACAGGTGGTCAGGATCAGATAGAGCCAGGTGGTCAGGATTGCAGAGATCCAGGTGGTCAGGATCAGAGAGCTCCAAACAATCAGGATCACTGAGATCCAAGCGGTCAGGATCACAGAGATCCTGGTGGTCAGGATCACACAGATCCAGGCAATCAGGATCAGAGAGTTCCAGACGGTCAGGATCACACAGCTCCAGGCAGGGCCGAGATGGGGTAGAGGCAAGGCAGCTAATTCAGGACCTGAAAGCCCCAGGCTCGATCCCAAACCATTCCCACATGTCGTGGTGTCTCTGAGCAAGACACCTAATCTCTAATTGCTCCCCAGGTGCTTACAAAGCTGCCCAATGCTCCGCCTGGGTATATCCCAGGTGTGATGAGTTAAATGCAGAAAACTAATTTCGACATTTTATAGGAACATACAATATAGGGCTGGACGATATGGCCAAAATTTTTATCATGATATATTTCTAAATTTCGGTCGATAGCAATATAATTAGATATCGATATAAACGATATAAAAGCCTAAAAAAAACTATAAATTATACAAATAAATTAATGTTCACCTTTTATTTATATTTAGCCTCCAAAAAAATGGAAATCACGTTAAATAAACATAAAATTCTCAACCCAATAATTCTCAGTCTGGTCATCTGGACAGTTTCTTTTTTATAGAAATGTTTCACCCTCCATCCGGAGGGCTTCATCAGTCAGAGGAGTTCCAGCAAACCATTTCCCCATCAAGCTCTCCTCCTCTTAAGGGGTCACTGCTTGGTGGGGAAACAGTTTGCTGACTGATGAAGCCCTCTGGATGGAGGGTTATACATTTATATAAAACATAAACTGTCCAGATGACCCGACTGAGAATTATTGGGTTTGTTTAAGTGATTTCCTCAAACAGTTTAATGATGTAATACTTCTTAGTTCTGATGGAAGTTTATTCCAAGAATTTGGAGCCCGAGTAAAAACCGAAACCAAACAGCTAGGTTGTAAAGTGATAATAAAATACACATTACGTACAACATGAAATGCCAACTATTTAAAAAGTAATGTAAGAAAACCAGCAAACTGAATCAAATCTTTGCTTTGATTTATTCATTTCCCTCTCCAGAGCAGCACTTTGGCGACAGTAGAAAAGGAAAGATTCACGTTTAACAGGAAACCCTCCAGCAGAACCAGTCTCAGGACAAACAGCCCTCTGGCCCCTCCAGCTGGGATTTAGAACAGGAAGGAGACATAGTTTTGATTTGACCCCCAAAATCTTCTGATATACAGTATTTAACTTGGTTTGTGTGTTTATTTATTATATTTTTATTATTTATTTGCTGTTTTTAACTATGGTTTACTGTTTATTATACATAAACCAACAATTATGTATAAATGATGATTGATAAATCTTGTTTAGCAGCACAATTGTTACCTAAATGTCACTAGTGTGTTGAAAGTAACTTATTTGATAATTGGTAAGTTTTTATTTTAGAGCCAAGTTTGTGTTAATGAAGCAGATTATATACAGTAAGTAACTTGGTAGCCAAAACACAATGTTGAGTAGTAATATTTAGTGGTGGGCACAGCTAACCAAAAAGTTAGTTTCACTAACCGCTAATTTGCTAACTGAAAATGTTTATTTCGCTAACTCTAAACAGAGTTTAAAAAAATTAGCGTACGGTAAGCTAACACTAAAGCTCTAACTTTAATCATACACTGCTATTAGGGCTGGGCGATATGAACCAAAATTAATATCTCAATATTTTTATTTGTATTTTACAAAAATCGCGATACACAATATATATCAATATTTTTTCTTTCCATAATGTAATAACAAAACATATATTTGAGTCAAAGTTTTGTCCCAGTTGTCACACAGGCACATTTATTAACAGCTGTAACTGTACAAAATAAATGCCTAAAAAATAAACTATTTACATATATTAGTTTATTTATTAGACATATGTGTACAAATATTAAATAATAATCCTCTTCAGCTGGGAGCAGCTGTGGTTGCAAGGCTAGAGCAGTCGTCCTCCACTGGGAGAGTTGGGGGTTCGATTCCACCAGCAGTCACATGCTGAAGTGTCCCTGAGCAAAACACTGAACCCCACATTACCTATGATGTGTGTCCCATCCGTGTATGAATGTGATAAAGCTCTGATTATTCTTTGTAGAGATCTAGTAGATGCTGTATGAATGGGTACAGATGGGTACAGAGGCACAGATTATGTTGTAAAGAGCTTTGAGTGTCTTGATAAGATAGAAAGGTGCTATAGTCCATTCAGCTGTGCAGCCTTCATGTTAGTCAGCCTGTGTGAACTGCGGTAGTGAACCTAAAGATATAATAAGACGGCTAAAGCTTTAGCCGTCTTGTTAGCCGCTAAAGACCGTATCTTTAGTGATATGATAAACTGCTGCTTTATTAATGTTACGCTTCCTCTCTGTGTTCCTCTAAAAGGCACACAGCACAGATAAATGAGCTCTGAACCATTTCAAGTAAGAGACAGGTCTGTCATCTAGCTGCAGCTTCATACATGCTCAACTGCTCTGTTTACTTCTGCTAAACATCTTCTGCCCGCCCTCCTGGAGAAGCAGGAAGGGAAGGGTGTGCAAGCGGCTGAGGGCTGTGTGTTTGTGTTCGGGAGGTAGAAGGAGGAGGGCAAGTTGGAGAAAGAGAGCAGGATTTCCAAGTATATCGTTTATATTGAGATAGTCTCAACTTATATCACAAAAAAAAAAAATCTCGATATTTTACAAATATCAAGATATCACTCAGCCCTACTATGGATCATGTGTGTCTGAAATAAAGTTTTTGATTGACTGATTAATTTATTGATTGAAAAATGGCTCAACAACCAAATGTAAACTTGAAACATCTCCATAGATCACAGAGCGGTGGGGAGTACTTGGTGATTTGACTTTTCTTGTCCTTGTGTGGTGAGGTCCCGCTTGTAAATGAGTCCCCGTGGCTCACTGAGGCTAGCCTGTATAAATAAAGGTTGAATGAATGAATGCTGTTACTCTGTGAACTGCACCATCCATAAAAATCACATCTGTATTTTCTGCTGTCAGAGCTAATAAATTCTTGGCCCCCCAGCTCTTAAATATTAAATATTTGAAGTAAATAAGTATTTTTCTTCTATCTGTTGCAGGACTCTGAGTTTGTGTGTCTGGAATTTGATGAAGCCAAGGTGAACCATGTGCTGAAGAAGATGGCTGACATTCAGGAGAGCATTGACAGAATCGTTCACCGTACCTGAAACTGTCAGAGTCTGACTGAGTTAATGAACCTCTGAGCAAGGCCAGCTTTCCTCCTATCTCTCACCTCCGTTTACAGAAGCTCAAAGGAACAGGACTTGCTCAAATCTGTTCAAGCATGGAGGCATTTTTTTCAACCTGCCTTTTCAGTTAGAAAATATATTTTGTATGCAAAGACAGATTGTTACGCAAGTGCAGTAACAGCAGTCTGATCATTTACAGATTATTAATAGTGTCTTTGGTTGTTATTGGGCCAAATGTTTATTTTCTGCCAACCAGCAGGAAAAAAATGCAGCTCCATGGAAGAGGAGAAAAGTCTGAAGTACTGTATGTGTATCCCTGGCACACATGTTTTTATGATTAAATGAAAAACAAAATGATCTGAGTGATTTACTTTTACCATGCACTGTACAGTCCCTCGTTTATCGCGGGGGACTCAATATTCTAAACAATGTTTCTAAAGTAAATGCTCGAAAAGCACCAAATGTCATGATTTCAGCTCTCTGCCACCTGCCAGCTCTCTTGGCCTCGCGCACTTCTCCGCTGCAGAGTGGAGATCATGACACGCTGCAGGAGGGAGCTTCCCCTTCAGCTGTTGACTGCACACAATTGCAGGAAGGGTTTTTCTACAGTTGTTGGCTGCACACAGGTGCTAAATAATATTTAAATAATTTTAAATAAAAATTCCATGCCAATTGTGTGGCTCATCCATCAATCAGCCATTTGTGTGTCATGACCAATCTTGCTTTGAAAAACTCCGATAGAGCGAGTTTGCAAAAAACGACCACCATAATTTTCGTTCATTCATTCAACCTTAATTTAAACAGATAAATCACAATGAGCCTCAAAGACTCATTTACAAGTGAGACCTGTTTGGACAGACAATAAAAAGTGGTGAAAAATTACACATAGGGTTTGGAGACAAAAAAAAATATCTCGCACACGAGCACATAATGACGCAGACAGTCCGCGGTGTTGGGGCGGGGACGCAAGGATGGTGGGCATGTCCAGAGACAACACAAAGAGGCACTGCTGAGTTGAGTTCACATAGTTCCCTCTGGAGAGTGTTGTGATGTGCTGTGGAATTGTTATTGCATAGAAAGGGCACCAGAGGGTGCTATATGACTGTATGTGTAAAAGATGCTGTACACAGGAACGGAGAAGAAAAATTAAAGAGGAGAACTGAAGCTGATCCACATGTCTGCCTTATTTTTTACTTTAATTCAATCTTGCAACCCACAACATTGACGATGAGGATGTCTATTTTACCTGCTTCATGACATGTTCAATTACGGAGAAGCAGCATACGAATTGGAGGAGACATTTCCTTAGTATTAAAAGATTTAATGACACACACAGAGTTACAGTAAACAGTAAAGTTCAGAGATTGTAATATCTGGGAACAAAAAGGCAGCGAACCTGTTCTGGGTACAGCCTGTAGGTTTTGTCCGACGTCACTCAGGGCCCAACATAATTTATAGAGTTCTGATACCCTCCGCCCCTCAAAAAGCGGATCATGCTCTCATTGGTTGTGGAGAAGCTAAGTTCTGTTACCATAGCAACGTTACCATGGCAACAGCAAGGTCATAAAATGTTTGCATACCAAGTCCTGATCATGATAATTTATGGTTTAGTCTGCAGCTTTAGTTTGCAGCAAATGCTCTGTTAACTTGTGGTGTTCATTTGTCTGTTTAAACTATACAGTAGTATTACTATTTACTGTATGGATCTTAAGCTGTGTGACGCTACATACTATTTGTTAAAGCTACAGTGATGATTAAGTGTTGTGATTAACATTATTAGTGAATCAATGTGTATGAA
>JAVCKU010000052.1:13016994-13027981 GCA_032273985.1 Hypsolebias coamazonicus | reverse complement strand
CCACAAAGTCCATGGTGTTCTGTATGTGGTGTTCTGAGCTGCCAACTAAAGGGATGAGTACAGACGCCAGATATTTGATAGATATATTATTAAGTTCTCAAATCCTTAACTATCCAACATAATGTCTCAACTGCCTATCATCCAGACTCCCAAGGTGCTTTAGAACAGTGCATCAAACGTCAAAGTCCATGCTCCGTAAATATTGTTTGCAGACAGAGAAGACTTGGGATGCAGAAGTTCCCTTTGTGTTGTTTGCTGCCCGTGAGGCTACTCAAGAGTCTCTAGGATTCAGTCCTGCTGAATTGGTGTTTGAACACACACCTCTTGGACCATTAAAGGTCCTGAAAGTGAAACTTTTGGATGATCAAATACAGGGAGAAAACGTACTAGACTATGTTAGTCGATTTCATGAACGTTTGCATCAAGCAAATGTGTTTGCCAAGGAGTTTCTCTCTATCTCGCAAGCAGTGATAAAACTACAGTATGACCGTTCAGCACAGTCCCGACATTTTGTAGTGGGAGATAAGGTCTTAGCCCTCCTTCCCTCTCCAGGTCTGTCCTTTCTGCTAAGTTCTATGGTCCCTATGACAGTCTCAAACGTCTGAGTGATGTTATGTCATATGTACTCCAGAAAGGCGCAGGAAAACTGGTGTATGTCACCTAAACATGTTTAAGAAATACTATTCAAAAGAGTCCTCTGCATCACATAATGAAGTAGAAACACAGGTGCGTAGTTGTACTTCAGTAGTGATTGGCCATTCCATAACTGAGGCTGATGATGAGCTCCTGCCACCTCATCCTGAACGTCTGGCTGCATGTTTAAATAACTCTGAACTGTTGTTGAACTTGCCACTTTTGTTGAAACACCTTCAAACAACCCATCAACAAGATATAATTTGCTTAGTTGCACGTTTTCCAACCATCTTTGGTGACGTTCCTTCTCAAACAAATGTCATTAAACATGACATAGATGTTGGTGGATCCCAGCCTATTAAAAACACCCTTATCGTGTCATTTCAACCAAACCCAAGTTACTGGACGGAGAGACCAATTATCTCCTCCAAAACAGCTTGACAATTAATAGCTCTAGCCCTTGGAGTTCTCCGTGTCTCCTACAGTTAAAACCGGATGATCATCTCAGTTTATTACAGATTATAGAAAAGTGAATAAAGTTACAATTCCTGAATCTTGTCCATTACCCAGAATAGAGGATTGCATTGATAACATGAGTTTAGCCAACTATGTTACAAGCTTGATTTACTCAAAGGCTATTGGCAGGTTCCACTTATTGCCCGTGCCTCTGACATTTCTGCATTTGTCACTCCTGACTGTTTCCTTCAAGACACTGTTATGACTTTTGGCATGTGTAATGCACCGGCTACTTTCCATCATCTTGTCAACACTGTCCTAAGTGGTGTAGACAACTGCAATGCCTACTTGGATGACTTGATTATTTACACTATATCCTGGGAGGAACACCTTAAAGTACTTGATCAGGTGTTCACTTGTCTCAGCCAGGCATCACTAACACTTAATCTTGCCAAATGTGAGTTTGGAAAACCTACTGTGACATACCTAGGTAGAGAGGTAGGCCAAGGTCAGCTGCGACCTGTTGATGCCAAGGTAATGGCCATAGTTTAGTATCCCATGCCCAAAACCTGTAGAGCTTTACACATATTTCTGGGTATGGCTGGCTATTATGTGAGGTTTTGCCGCAATTTCTCATCTGTAGCTCATCCCTTAACCAGACTACTTACTCCCAGTACCAACTTTGTCTGGACGCCTGAGTGTCAACAGTCCTTTGATACTAAAGCACTCCTTACTCATGCCTCCTTACTCATGTCCCGGTACTTGCTGCTCCAGATCTCTCTAAGCCTTTTAAACTTGAAGTTGATGCTAGTACTTTGGGGGCTGGTGCAGTACTGCTGCAGGAGAACAGTAATGGCATTGATCATCTGGTGTGTTATTTCTCTAGAAAGTTCAATAAACATCAAATTAATTATTCCACCATTGAGAAAGAAACATACTATATGCCTTTTTACTCTCTCTCCAGCACGTTGAGGTGTATCTTGGCTCTAGCCTTTGACCAATTATTGTGTACACTGACCATAATCCCCTTGTGTTCCTGTCTCATATGCGGAACCACAATCAACGGCTCATGTGGTGGGCCTTGCTTGTCAGAGATTTTCAATTGGACATTCGTCACAAAAAGGGGGCAGAAAATATTATGGCAGACACATTGTCCAGGTTTGAAGTGTAAGCCTGTTTATTATGTGGGCTTTTGTTTTAAGGGGAAGGGTGTTACGGCCTCAGGCCTGTACAGCCTTTCTTCTTTTGTAGTTTTCTTTTCTGTAATGCCTGGTTGCTGCTGACTCGCTGCCTCCATCTACTGGTGGCCTTTCGACCAAGCCTTCAAGACTCACCTGTCCAAAGATGGTAGGCCAGAGGAGGTTTGGACAACACCGCCCATCCATCAGCGACTGCAAATGAGGAGGCCAGAAGGAGGAAGAAGATCATAAAAGCCAGCCCAATCAAGGCTGCTGTGCTTAGTGTGCAGTATGCCAACTTTTGGTGGTGTAGCCAAATTGTTTGAAACTGTGTCTTGCTTTGTCTTCCTGGTTCTGAAAGACTGTGTCCTGTGTAGCAATGACACTTTTGTTTGGTTGGAAATTTTATTCTCATTGTGGAGCCATTTGTGTTAGTTTGATCACTGGTAGTTGGGTTTCTGTATTTTGTTTGGTTTGGAGTTTTCATTTTTGTTTTCAAGTTGCTGAGTCATTGTTCAGAACAAGAAGGTATTCTTGTTGTTTTTATTTGAGTTTTGTGAAGAACGCCAGCTATTGCTATGTTTTTCTTTATTATTTTGTAAACTCAGACAAAAATAACTTGTCACTTGTTATTTTTTACACAAACTTTTGTCATATCATTTATGTTGCGTCCAAAATGAGCCAGGACGTAACAGGCTAACATGCTGCTACTGTTATTGGCCCGAGCATTGCAGCGTGTAGAATGGCAAGAGTCAGACCAGATGGAGTTTATGGGATTAGCCTTGTCTACGGTGGGAGCAGCGGTGAATGTATCTCCGAAGAGGATGGAAGGCAATGTCCTGAAGAGGGAGCACAGGCGGGATGGCCAGTAGGAAACCAAGGCGAAGGAGCTCGATGGCTGAGCAATGGAGAAGGTCAGACGCTGGGTGGTGATGGATGATCAAATGGAGAGTCCAAACCAGAGCAGGCAGCAGGTAAATCCAAATAAACTGCATGGTTGATAATGAGACGAGCCAGAGACTTAGTGTTGAAATGCCCAGGTAAGGATCCATGAAAACAGCAGAAAGGATTGAATAAAACTATAACAAGAAAAAAGCACGATGAGCAGCAGCAGCCAGGATGCGCCAGCGTTCACTCGTCGGAAGTGAAATGGTTTGACAGTGAAACAAGGCCTAATTCCTGGAGGGCTGGGACTGAATTTCTACCTGCGTATCACAGAGACTACACCACTGCCTGAAGGTCTCAAATGTTCCAGTGGAGATCTACTGAGCCACAGGTCCTTAAATCCAGCAGACCTCATCGGACCGTATCAGGAAACTCTGGAATGGATCAGTGGAAAAGTGTATTGGAAGGCAGCCTCTTGTTGTTAGAATGTGTCCTTACTTGTCTGTCTTAGTTGTAGGTGAAGAGAGAGCAGCAGGTCTGGAGCAGGAGCAGAGTGGTGGAAAAAAAACTCAAAACCTGACCCAGTTAGAGGACGAGGCGCTAAGGTAAGTGGTTCCAGGCTGTAGATCTCAATGGAAGAGTTAGCCAGTGCCCTAGGAAACAGGTGAGTATTCAGAAGAGAGAAAAACACAAGGAGTCCATGTTAGGTGTTTTGTATCTGGTTTAAGATCACAGAGGGCTGTAGACTTGTTACCTGAAGACAGTGGTGTGGTCTACATTTTTGTACTGGGTATATTGTGGTTAGAAACCGAAGTACACTGGTTAGTACAATGTATTTGTCAATTTATTTTGATTTTTAAGCATACTGAACATTTAAATTTTTTTCTGATGCTTATATTTGAATAAATGTACAAAAAACGTTGTCCAACAGTGGGCTTTATATTAAAAATATGTTATAGAATTTATAAAACGGTATCAAAGCAAAACATGTTCAAGTATTAAGTAGTAAGTAAAGAAGTATTAATTATACAAAAAACATTTTTAACCAACTCATTGTGTCTATAAAATGTTCCAAATGTGTTGACAATGACACATGCCCAGTGACATGTCACATATCATTGGGCACTTTTAAGTGGGTATACTGACATTCCCAAGCTTTTCTAATGGATATACTCTATATACTCGCATATTGCATAGACTACACCCCTGGTTACTGCCATCATGGAAGCATTTTGGTTGGCCTTGTCGCTGTTTTAAGTGCTCTATACATAAAATGGTATGGTACGGTATGGTAAAGCAAACCAGAAACAGATGAAACACTATGATCAAGAATGGCTTTTGCACTTTATGCTGATGACACCAAGGTTGCACTGTACACGGTGGCCAGTTGTTAGTAAGTCTATGTCCCTCCAGCTTCACTTTATTGCAAGAATCCAGTTCAGACTTTCTACAGAGTTCATTCACTTTCCTCACAGCGGTCCAGCAGTCTTTCAGGTACAAACTACTAAAACCAAACTTTTTATTAAGTCTATCTGACATTCTGTTGTCTGCTGTCTCAAAGAGATAATCTGTGATCAGTATAATTAGGAGCGAGGATATGGGGGTGACTGGCCTTCATGTGCCCTTGGCATCCTAATAAAGGGATAGCAAATAGGCGTGAGTGCATTGTCCCTTTACTGTGACAGGGTGCTGCCCTGCCACTAGCTTTGAGAGGACCGGGGCTTTAAATTGCTTCCATCTCTGCGACTCTGATTAATGAGAATAGTTCTAATCGGAGTTCCTGAGGCCAACAGCATTAGTCTTAATCTTGCAGACCCCATCCAGCAGCAACACTGACATTTAACGTAGTGCTAGTGCAATGGTAATGAGAATTCATTCCCCAATAAGGGAGCAAACCCCTCTACCCTCCACAGAGGTCTTGGGTTTGGGAAGGTTATTGGCCCCGAGTTTCAGGGCTTATTAGTTTCTTTTTCAGGCAATGAATTACTTTAAATATGTCGTATTTTACAGTTCACTCACGAACAGAATAAAACGAACCATGTTTAGGCGCCATTTAGGACCAAGATGTATAATGTGGGGCTAAAATGAACAAATCATCAAGGTTTGGTTGTCATTTTGGGGGTTGTTTTCAAAGACTAATGCACAATATTTTATTTCCTGATTAAGAATTTTTTCAGTTGATTTCATAATCTGAGGGTTTTGAATTACTTGAAGACGACGCAAGAGGGAGATGATCTGAAAATTTGTTACTGCAATTTAGCATTTTTTTTCTCCCCTAGACGTCATGCTAAAAAAAAAACATGACAATTAATGAGATTATCAAAACAAAAGACATGAATTAAGTTGTACCTATTCCAACATTTGTTTTGAGCCTGTACAGAAGATTATCTGTGTGTTTGCCAAAGGTCTGGGTGAAGAAACACATGCTTGCACTTCATATGTATAAACGTGTATGTGAAAACGGTCACCGATCAAGACAGTGTGAAACTAGGCAACTTCAATAAAAGCCATTCTTGCTGTCAGGTGCAGTTGAACCGATGCAAACAGCCCTCCTGTGCTCAGTTAGCAGTAGGTAAATTGCTCTGGGATTTGTATTGCCGGAATGCTTTAGCGGGTAATTCCTCTCTGTCTTTCATTTTGTTTGTCTGTGTTAAGTTTCCACCCTGGCCCCATCCATTCTCACATCCAGTTCCCGGCTTTGTCCATCCATCAACGGGGCGCACTTTGTCAGTGCTGACTTCATCCTGGCTGCTGCAATCACATCCGAGCACGGCCCGACTGCCACTGGGGAGCTTTTTCACCTCCCATCTGCATCTACCCGATCTGCTGACGGAGCCCCTGACGTGCAGTGTTTTCTATTGCACAGGCAAGCAAAAAAACACTAATGCTGCACCTCATTTCTCCAGACCACTCTTTGCCTCACATGGGAGGGATTGAGTGGGGTGGGGGTGGATGTGGAACGAGGTGTTATTGAGAAAGACGGGAAGGTAAAGAGGGGGGACCAGTTTCGTGAGGGACTGACTCTCAGGTCAGGCAATGGCTCAGTTTGTCTTTTCTTCTCAAATGCATCAATAGACATCAGGGCTAGAAAATGTATCACTAATTAAGACTTGATAAGGTGCACGTCAAGTGTACTTTGAAGCAGACGCACGAAGAAAGGGAAAAACAGGGAGCAAGTTGCTGAAAATGGACGTTTTCGTAAACCAGTCACTTTATAGTAATGTTTTGTGGATTATAAGGGACTGATTTACATTTTACTTTATCTGAAAAGTTAACAATATTTTCTGATAAAGTGGTTAGAGTTTTGCTATTTTAGATTATTAACTGTTAATTTCATAAATAGCATCCAAGTAAATAGGCACAGGTAAAAATTCCAGTCTTATTCAATAGTAGACCTACATATTAGAATTAATTCTTTAAAAAGCATCCAGTCTGCTGCTAAAAAATATGTTTAAATACAGCATAAAGAGTCCAAAACACAACAGATCCAACTTTGTTATTAATTATTAAACCCAAAAGCTTAGTACATCCTTGTGTTTTAATGGAATTTAAGAAATGAAATAGCAGCCAGAACAAACATCCATATATCAACTGCCAAGCATGGTGGTGGAGGGTGATGGTTTGGGCTTATTTTGCAGCAGAGGATCTGAGCACATGCAGGCACTGAGTCAACCATGAATCCTCAGAAAACCAAAGTTATTTGGAGGACTTAAGAGGGTCGTGCAGAAACAAATGACCACAAACCTCAATTTGAAGCAACATTATAAAGTAGAGTGGAACTAAATTCCACTATCACCATGTAAGTGATAAAGTCAGACAACAAATTATTACTTTGAGTTATAAATAACTTCATAATTATATCAAGTATATGGTTTTAGAAAATAAATGTTTAAGAATGGCATGGTGAAATCTGTTGTTTTTGTTCACTTTAGGTTAGCGTTGAAAAACTTCAGCACATGGTGCAAACCAGTTCCCTGAAACATAAAAGACTAAATTTGCAAGAGGGTGTATTTTATTTTACCATTGACTGCACATGGTGCTCGCTGCTGTTTGAGCAGCCTATGAAATTAAAGATTTTGATAATTAAATATATAAAACGTAAGAATACAGTATAGTACTTGAAAACAGCGAGAAATAGATTAAATCCAATCAGGAACACAAAGAAAAGTGTTCTTGTGTTTGCAACTTGTTTTTCCCCAAGTGTGAAAAAATATCTGGAAAGACAATTTTTTTGTCAACCTCTTTAAACATAAAATCTTACTATCAAACTAGAAATATTGTAGTTTAAGGCCTTGTTCACACAACAACAATTAAATGAAAATGTAAATTCTTTACATGAAAATGTTCTAATTACAATCTCTGTTTACACAGCAACGGTACAAGAGGAAAAGGTGCAATTCCCTCTCCACGCCACAAGTTGGTGCTATGTTCTTTGAAACTTGAAAATTTAATTTATTTAATTTAATCGATTATCAGTATCCGAGGCTAGGCACTAGGGTGCCGCCCCACCAATTACACCACTCACCATATTACATTGATGACTTTAAAAAATATATAATAATAATAATAATAATAATAATAATAATAATAATAATAATAAATTTAAAATATTTCAAAATATATGCATATATTTTTAGTTATGTAAGATAAATATTTTATAGTTAATGATGAGTTATGTTGTTTCTTTTAAAACGTTTTCTCGGATTGGTGATATATTTCTGCCCTGGGGGCACAAGAATTTTAGCCCATAGACTCTTGTTAAAAGTTGTACATGCGCAGTTAGCTCCCTTCATTACAAGAGATAGGAAGATTCTGGGCGCATCAGTCCAGCGCCCTGAGTACCGGAGCATTGTATGGATTGTGCTTCTGGTCCCATCATCTCGGTGCAGATTTTACTTATTTATTTTGTCCAGGAACAGATCATGCTGTGACACTCACAACCAGGCTATGTATGAAATATAATTTAGCTGCCAGACAGCAGGGCATTTAAAAGAGGCACAGCATTAACTTTGATCAGGCAAATTTTGGGAGACCCGCTGCATTCGGCGCTGGGTTTGTTTATGCCTGTCGGGGTCGTGTGTAGAAAGGAGAGGATTAGAGCGGACCACCACCTCAAGCGACGTGGAAAATTCTAATGACAGTCATCATTAATGTGCCTTATTTACTGTGTTTACACAGGTAAGGAATGAGTTAATAAAGAGCTCAGACATGAGCATGACTGAGCGGACCGATGAGCCTGTGATGCATGTGTGGGGAATGTCTTGAATATTTATATTTTGATGTCTATTTTGGAGCTATAGCCCCCTCGGTGGAAATTCCACCAGCCACCACCGTCGGCAATCGGATGTATTTTGGATCTAGGTTAACAGAGATGGCATAACAGGTTTCTCTGATGATAATGGACACAGTGGCTCATGACAAACCGAAAGAGTTGGCTGTCTTTCGGGTTCTTCCCTCATCACTTAATAAAGTGTACAGGCCAAATTTTTAAAGACATCAACCGGCGATCTCATGGTTGTCCGTTCCCCCTCGATGTAAGGACAAAGTTCCTCACTCAAAGAGACGAGGGATGGCTTCGACAAACAAAAATTCTCCCTCCATTCTTTCTCATCGACTACATTCTTTACAAAGTCATCCCACCACTGGCTTGTCCTCCCAGGTCGCGTCCGGTAGCATGCACCGCCTAGCCGTGTTTCTTCTTCGCATACATCCGTTAACAGAGTGGAGCTGTATGAGATCCGTCTTCAATGATTTAAGTAAATGAGCACTGTATTGGAGAGCCGTAGTTAGATTTGTAAGAGTCAGAAGCACAAACAATACTCTGGTGTCTGCCATTGTCGATAGTTTCTTCTTCTGTGGATTGTAGGAAGCTGTTATGTTTTGCGTTATACTGTGCATGCGCCAGGCATTCCCTGACAGAAAAGATCTATATTTTTTCAGTTTACACAACGGACACTGGAACGTTTTTAATTCATTACACTCTGGAGCCCGTTCTCTAATTGTGCCGTTATCAGAGAAAATATTAGCTATTTTCATGTAAATGTACAGTACAGACGCAATAACTCTTCCATTTTCACTGGAAATCGTTTTTGTGTAAACAGGGCCTCAGAGAACATATTTTGGGGGAGTTTTTAAACTATCGTCAAGTGTTGGGTAAGCAAATCCTGGTGACTTTAATCTAAATTCCAAACAAAAAAAGGGCAGAAAAAGACAGGACAGATGTTGACAATTACACCATTTAAATCCACAACAACAGAAAGTTTACTTCAATCCATGGCATTAGCCTCTCCACTTTAGTCGTTTAAAAAAAAAAATGGATGACACAAACAATGATCTTTACAGCAGAAAATCACAAGCTCAATGATTCACCCTCGTTTACGTCAGGGAGCACTAATTAGACTGCAATGGAGGGTTATTAATAGGCCGGACTTTCCAGAATGATCTTATTATAAATGGGCCCTGTCAAGACTTTCCTCAACCTCCAAATGAGTATTCTCACTTCACTGCCCCCATTCTCAGCATCAGCACAAGCACAGAATAACAAATGATTGCTATTAGCTCTATTGTCAGTAATGATGCCTGAGAACAAACAAAAGTCCATAAATAACAATTTGGAGAGGAAAAAAATGAGCCCTTAAATGAGACGGATATGAACGTGAGCCAGAGCAAATGACATCTGAGGGCCTGGAGAGAAAAGGAAGTAAAGAATGAAGGGGATGAATGGTAAAGTTCAATGAAGGGGGTGAAAATGTACCCGCTCAGACATGCATGGTGCTTCCTATGCAGGGATATTGGCAGGTTACAGCTTAATACGCACACAAACATATACAAAATAAATAAAAAAAATCACAACCAAACACTCAGCTGGGTGGGTTTAAACAACAAAGCAGCTCTTGCTCAAGTCATTGACCCGGACACAAAGGCAATTCCTCATATTAATTAAGCCCTGTCACCGACATGCTCGCTTGTCTCTCGCCAGGCTCATGTCCGCCGCTCTGATATGTGGGCTAAGTGTTTTCTCCGCTTCACTTTCGCCTTGCTTTTCACGTGAAGCCTCTAGTGGGAGCCGCTGTTTACAGAGTCAGTTCCACTTACACAAATCCCCCCGTCCGCCCGCCCGCCGTGTAAACAATATCCACGATGACTAAACAGAGTACTGTGCCGGGTGTTTACGGCATGAAAAATGTTTATCCAATTAAGTGACGTTTAAATAACATAATCCTAAAACCATGAAGGCTTTTAACAAGATTACATGACCTGCAGAGACGGAAGAGAGTCGCCTGCTCTTTGACATGTGGCTCAATAACATTAAAAGCAGAAGCAGAATATGACCATAATTACTTGGAGTGCAACCAGTGGTCGATGCCAGTGGACAAAAGTAAAGAGGAAATAGAAAAATGCTAATCCTGTCCTGGGAAAAATAAGATTATTTTTGGTGTCATGAAGGCTTAACATGGAGAAAAATTTTAATTTAACTATTTAAAGCTCAAAGTTCAAAGCTACAGATTTAATTATCACCGACCGCTGAAGGAGGAGCAATAACGTTTGTGTGTTTGTTAATCTGCAAAGTAGCTAAAAAAAAAAAAAAAGAAGAAGAAGAACAGGGTAGACTTGAAATTCAAAACTAATCATGAGCTAGCTTTAACTTTTGGAGTCAAGATTCGGTCAAATTCAGAATAGAATTCAAAATCTTACTTCTAAGCTACAAAGCTCTCAACAACTTAGCTCCATCTTATATTCGAGATCTCATGGTTCCATCATTTCCTAACAGAGCACTTCATTCTCAGACTGCAGGCTTACTTGCGATTCCTAGAGTTTCCAAAAGCAGAATGGGA
>JAVCKU010000052.1:12873011-12888615 GCA_032273985.1 Hypsolebias coamazonicus | reverse complement strand
ACCAGAATCCCATTTGAATAAAGTAGTTCTTTATTTGTAGCTTCACAATGCAAACATCTTGACTTGCAGTTCTTACGATGTGTGCAGTGGTTGAATAGACAATCTGCAAAAGCTCAGCGGATGCATTAAAAAAAAAAGAAAAGAAAAAAAAGTGCAAAAAACACCAATATATTTTTTAAAGCTTCTTGAAACTCGGCGTCATCCGCTGTCAAGACCCCCGCTGAACTTAAGCTGCACACTGCCTATAAATAAACAGCGCTCCTCTTCCCTGTTCTCCAAACACGGCATCCTAACCAGCGCAGTCCAGAGATGTTATGTTAAAACTGTAATGTGTCTAAAAAGGCTTGATACAAAATGACAAAAATAAAAAAATAAAATAAAAATACTTTGTGAGTGTGGATACAGATTCAGGTCAGACTTGGAGAAGAGATGAAACTCTGAAGCCATCTTAATAAGAAATGCTCTCCAGAGCTCACCGGGAAAAAGATGCTGTCAAAATAAAAGGAATTGGATATCACAGGTTTAATGATCTCACTGTCAGAATGAATGATGGCAGAGTATAAAGATATGAGGGCAAAATAAAAGGAGTCTGATGGTGTGAAAACTCAGTCTGACATGTTAGCAGCTCCATCCTGCAACAAAGTCATCATCCTGCTTTCACTTTTTTTTTGGTGGGGGGGCGGGGGTGAGTGGGGGGCTCTGCATTTAGATCTCTGAATGGACCGTGCATATCATATAATGGGGAATCAAAGGCATGTGCCATCCTGTGAAAAACCTCATCTGTCTAACCGTCTGACACGTCTCAGCTCTCCTCCGGGGCCCCGGGAGAGAGAGGCTGCAGAAGATGCAGAACATCTTTAACGGGTGTTGTACGGCTGCACTTACACGCTGTCTCTCAGCATCTGAAGATACGCAGAAAGGCTAAAAGAGGCTGACACGACTTCAAGGAGTCGCTCCCACAGCTGTGCGAGCGCTCGCAGTGGCCCTGCTCACCACACTGAAAATGGGTATCCTTTGGCAAAGTTTGAATAAGCACAGCTTGCTGCTGGCAGCAGAGATTAAAGTGTTTAGACGTGGATGGCGGGGACTGGCTGAGTGGAAGTTCTCCCCCACCCGCGAGCGGAAAGCATGGCGGCTAAGGTCAGGGGCCCGTCACATCTCAGTCCTAAAAATATCCTCTGCATTTGATGCTTGTCACAGAGGTTGTTACACAATCTGCGCTCTGACTCGAGCCTGCCAGAGCTAAACATGTTTTACCTTCAAGGGTTGCTTCACAACAATCTGGCAGAGGCATGAAAACCAAACTCAGAAGTCAGAAAATGAGGGGCCTCAATGTCTCGGTGTGGGAAATGCATGTTGCAAACCAAAAAAAAGTGTAGCTTCTTACGACTGCTGGCTGGGGGAGAAAGAGTCATCCTCTTTAAGCAAGTAAGTCTCGTGTGAGAGGAAGCCACTGTGAGAAAATGGCTTCTCACAATTCAAAGACGGGATCAAAGATAAATGTTAGAAAAGCAGAAGAGTCCAGTCTGGATTACGTTACACCTGGGGGATACGAGCTGGAGAAAATCCTCAACCGCGGGAGTGTGGCTTACACTCATGTCAACGAGGTCTGGCCTGGAGTCTACATTGGAGACGAGTGAGTAAAACAGGCATTAACGTGATGCAATAGCGAGAGACTTTGAACGCTATGCACAGCTGAAGAAGCTAAAACTGAGCTGAAAGCCAAAAGAACTTAGTCTAAAAGCCAAAACATTAGATGCTAACTTTAAGCTAAAAGTAGCTAATCTTTAGCTAAGCACCCCACTAGCAAAACAAATTATAAAAGCCTAGCTAAAACAGCAAAACACTTGCTATAAACTGAAAGTAGCAAAATGCTATCCTAAAGTAGCAAAGCTGTTGGGGAGTGGTAGTGCGGAGGTTAGAGAAGAGGAGCCTGTGATCGGAAAGTCGCAGATTCAACTCCCGATACCGTCAACAACAAAAAATGTAGGTGGAAAAAGTGAAACACCCACACCTGCCTCCACCCTCATTTGCCCCAACCCACTTGGGGAGCAAGGTCCTTAACCCCCACCTTGAAAATGAGTTCTCGTGACTCAAGACTACCTGTATAAATAAAGGGTAAATAAAAAATAAATAAAGTCAACGTTAGCAATAAACTAAATGTAAATGTCTGACTAAATCCCAAAAGCAGTCAAAAGTTATTTCAACACTAAAAGTGACAAAGCTAAAAGTAGCTAATCTCTTGCCAAATGTAGCAAAATGCTAACAAAGAAAAGTAGCAAAGTCTTAGCTAAAATACCAAAGCAGTAGCTATAAACGTGTGGCAAATGGTTAGCTAAAACCTAAAACAAGGAAAAAGCTAGTTCACCACTAAATGTGACAAAAGATTATCTAAAAGTAGCCAAAAGCTAGTAGCAAAACACTAGCAACAAAAAGTAGCGAACTGCTATTTTTTAAGCAAAATGCTAATTAGCCTAAAAGTAGCAAATTGCTAAAAGCTAAATGTAGGAAATGACAGGAAAAAGCAAGTTGAACATTAAAAGTGACAAAAGGTTAAAGCTAAAAACAGCAAAAGGCTAAAAAAAAGCTAAAAGTAGCTGAAGGCTACTTAAGTCGATAGAAAGTTATCTTTTAATTAAAATGACCATAGCATTAACAGTATTACCTTTATGGGTAGCCTAGTTGAGTTATCATTAGCCATATTCAAACTAGCATTAGCAATATTAGTCTTAGCATTTAGCAGCTGTAAAGTTAGCATCTGCAGAATTGCCATAAGTAAAATTAGCAGTTGTCGTACTTGGTGTAGAAGAATTAGCATAGTGGTAGAATTAACAAATTATATAAAACAGTTTTCAACAAGATGTCTTTGTTGGATAAAAAGAGATCTAAATGCACTATAAGAATTTATTTGTAAATAATTATAAATATTGAAAGTTACAAAAAACAAAAGCCATACCCATCATCTGAATGAGTTAACACTTTGCTGTAATAAGTTAAATCAGAGTTCACACAGTAAGAATGCTGACACTGACCTCTTACAGGGACACTGCAAGGGACAGGTTTACCCTGAAGAGAATGGGGGTCACGCACATCCTGAACGCAGCAGAGGGGACGTGGAACAATGTGGACACTGGACCTGGTTACTACAGAGACATGGACATCGTTTACTATGGTGTGGTCGCAGAAGATGTCCCAACATTTAACCTAAGCCAGTATTTCTTCTCTGCTGCCACATTCATCCAGGACACACTGCGCAATCCAGACAGTAAGCAATTTTTATAACTTCCCACTATGTTGTGAAAATGATGTTGGGCGTTAAAGTGACCCCCTTTCTCTCCAGATAAACTGCTGGTGCACTGCGTGATGGGAAGAAGCAGGTCAGCCACGCTCTTCCTTGCCTACCTAATGATCTGCGAGAACATGACGTTGGTGGACGCCATTGAGCACGTGAAGAAACGCAGACGGATCATCCCCAACTGGGGCTTCCTGAAGCAGCTGAGGGAGCTGGATGAGCAGCTCCTAGGGGAAAAGGAAAGCTCTTCGGAGAGCTGACAGCACTTTGTTGTTAATCGGACCACTCCATGTCAAGTCTAATTTCACATCATTTAATGATTTCTGCTTTGAGAAGTCTTTGGAGGGAAAAACTCAAGAGATAAGACACATCCAGTTAAATCTCAAACCTATAAGTGGAAATCTAATATAATCATAATAATCTCATTTAGACTGAGTTTGACTAATTCAGTTTCCCAGGATATGGACGTAAATATATGTGAATAGATTAACCAACCCCTGAATCCTTTTAAAGTACTGTACTGTAAAAATTGACTGTGCGTGTTATGCAATGCTTGTATATGCTATTATCACCCACTGCAATAAGTGATGTTTTTACCCATGACTGTAGTATTAGCAAAATATCTCATGAATCTCTTGGATGGATTTTAATGGAACTCTAAAAAAAGTAAAAGTAGTAAAGTAGTACTAGTCATCCCCAGCATATTCTCCAAGGTCTGATTGTGAAAGATCTAGTTTTAAAGCTTCGCCATTAACTATTGGGAGTCACATCTCTGTTAGTAAAATATCATGAATCACAGGTTGGATTTTAATGAAACCCATGACAGTAATCACTGGGTGTTCATTGACAACTCATTAACTTTTGGAGTCAAGCCAATCCAACATGGCTACCACAGCTAAATGACATTAACAAATACAAAAATGGCTTTTAAACAGCCAGTTTTACAGATATAGAGCTCATTTTGATGCGGTTGTAGCTGAAAGTTATCCTCAGGGGTGACGCTAGAATCTGTAGGGGGTCATAAATGTGTGTGGGGGGTCCTCCCCCAGAAAATTTTGACTGGATGCCATTTCCTGCATTCTCGTGTATTTTGTGAAACATCTACGTTCACCTACATAAGTAAACACTTGATTCAATAACTATTTTAGAGAATGCGGCACAAGAAGGAGCCTGACCAACAGCTCTCCTTGTGTGAATAGAGCACGCTTCACTTCTCTCACCCCACCACCCCACTGCAGGTAAGGGGTGTTTCGCTTTGGGGCAAATTGAGATTGCCGATAGGTCAGTTGCTGTCAAGCCTGCTGGATTGATTGACAGGTGGCATCAAGGGTCCGACTCGTGCAACAACAACAAAAAAAATCATAGATTTTACCAGCCCATTTGTGTCATCCATTATTCCATACTTATTGCAAATTTATTCAATATGTTGGTGAAGCTAAGGTTTGAGAACTGAGTTTCCTTACAAAATTGTAATGATGTACATGTATTTTTTTCAGGGGTGCTAATTAAAATTTCGGAGTGATTGAGCACCAGCAAAAGAGGCTACAATCGCCACTGATCATCACATTATCTGAGCGACATCGCATGAGGACTCGCATAATTCTTGTTTTGGTACTTTTCCCAGACAAAACCTTGAGACGTCAAAGGTTAAAGGGACAAACCTTAGCCAAGTTGAGACTAATACGTGAATATTTTGAATACTTAAAATCTCTGGCAATGAATGTTTCAAATCAAATGAGAATAAGCACATAAGTACATGGTCAATCATAATTTATTCTTATGCTAAAATGTACAGCATTTTAAGTGACTGACAAAAGGAGAAAAAGTCATAAATACAAGAATGTCATTCTGTTCGACTCTAGTGCACATAGCCAGATATTTCCCTCTTGTTCTTACCAGCAACTCTGTACAGGTACAAAGGCTACAAAAGAGCAATATTAACAAAAACAAACCAAAAAAAAAAAAAAAAACAAAAAAACAAATACAAGTTGCGTTTTACATGCAATCCATTAGCTTAGTTTGGTCTATTCACAGGCTATTCTTCTACAATTCGGTAAAATATAAATCCCACATTTTATAAAGATAGAAAACAAATCTACAGATGGAATGAAAACGTAGCTTTTAAAGGCATTATGTAAAATATTGACTTTGGACTAAATTTATATCTTTATTGTTATTTCATCATTATAATCCTTTAATTCTTTTAAAATTCTGCCACACTTCTTGATATTCTGAAATGTTTTAGAATTTTCAGGGTACAAACACTGAGATATACTTTCTTATTTTCCGACAGAAATCAGTCTGCTTTATTAAACAGAAAGCTGCCTCGAGGAGATTTGTTACAAAAGGCTTCAGAATTATACATACATAGCAATAAAACCTCTCAAACCAAACAGAAAACAAGACTAAGTTTACATTTTTTTTACATTAGATTTAACAAAATATAGTTTCATTTTTGTCCCTGTGGAGGGAAACCTAATAAAGGCCAGATATTTTTAATGGCTTGCTATTAAGCACAACACTTGTACAGTACTACTCAAATGCACTGTCACTAACAGAGACCGAAGCATGCTTTTTGTCACTTTACAAAATAAGTACAATAATTTAAATATACAAAGGCATGAGTATAGTACAAACTAAATGTCAGCACTGTTAGACAGGTACACTGAACAGGTTCAAACAGCCACTACCTCCACTTGTAGCATTTAATGGCTTCATTTGAGGCTGCTACACAACTGCAAGAGCGCTGATGAAATCTCTACGTCTGAGCTCTGAACCCGTCTGGACTAAAGACACATCAGAGACACTAACACTAATTAAATAGATTTTCATCATAACGATGTAAGGCTTCCCATCAGGAGGAACAAAAATACCTTCTTTTTTTTTTTTTTTAACGTTAGCTTTAAAGTTAACTCACTGATGAAAATTTTTGCATTCTTTACAAGTGCTGCTGCTGGTTTTTAAGTAATAATAAAACATAACAAAAAAAATAAAGACACTGTCAGAGGAAAATAAAACAAAAAACAAAAAAAAAACACAAGGCCTGATCTGGGCATCGTACAAACGGCCAAATGCACGTGAGAAAGAAGCAGCTCAGTCCTGCGGAGAGCTATCGCCTGATTAAAGGCCCTTTCAGGGACTGCTTGGACATGCCCGTGTTCATGTAACCATGGTGACCAGCTGGAGAGTACACCATGTTGCCATGTGGCGGAGCCTGCATGGGCTGCTGGGGGTATGGCTGTGTTCCCATCATGCCCATCTGCATAGAGTACTGGGGTGACTGGTTCATATAGGCATGGTTGCCATGGTAGCCACTGTTCATCATAGGCTGGCTCATGCTGTAGCCATTCATGGCGTTGAGGGAGGGCATGTTCATGGAGTTGACATTGTAGCCTGGCGCCGGCATGATGTTCATGCTCATGTTCATGCGTGGCATGGCGGCCAGCGTCCTGGATGGCGCCTGCATGGCTACAGTCTGTGCCGGCCGGGAGTACATCTGCTGCTGGTGGTGGGACAATGAGGCAGACTTGGAGCGTGCAGAGATGTGAGTCTTAGATGTCATTTGGGGCATCCGCTGCGAGGACGGGATGCCCATGTTGGGCTGTAGCATCATGTGTGGTGGCGAGCTGAGATTTGGGGGAGGGGTCATGGTGGCCTGCACCTGTGGGTTGGAGACCCTGTGTGGGGTCTGGGACAACGATACTAGACTGGAGTGCTGTGAGGAGAGCGAAGGCGTGTTTGCATACGATGTGATGGGGTGTGAAGCGGAGTGGTTGAAAGGCAGGGAGTGGGGGTGTTCGATGAATGTGTTGGTGAACTGCTGCAGCTTGGCCAGACTCAGGCCAGATGACTGAGGGTAGTGCCCACCGCCGTACTCCCCCTGATGGTTGATCCTCTCATAGAGTGCAAAGTTTGGGTTGCCAGACTCAGGAATGTCTGCCAGCTGCATGGCGGTGGTGAAGTTGGGGGGTATGGCGCACTGAGCCATGGACTGTTGCTGACTGTGCTGATTGTGAAGACTATGCTGAGCGTGCTGATTGTGCTGGCTGAGCTGATTGTGCTGCGGGTGGTGATTGTGGTGGTGACTATGCTGGTTGTGAGGATTGTGTTGACTATGCTGGGTGAGCTGATTGTGTTGGCTGTGCTGATTGTGTGGACCGTGCCTGCCGTGGGAGTTGTGTTGACTGCGCTGGCTGCGCTGGTTATGCTGGCTGTTGCTGGGGGGCCTCTCCACCACCACGCAGCCCTGCGGCGACTTGACGTTGCAGTGCGTCGGCGAGCTCAGGCTGTTCTGCTGAATCATCCCGCAGCTGCCAGGGTTAACGGCAGCCATTTGTTGGCTTACGGCACAGCTGCTCTGGGGCAGACCACTGGGAGGGATGGTGCCATACGAGCAGCTGTTCTGGGAGGGGCCTGTGCCACAGATGCTACCCCCCATGGTGGAATCGTAGCTGCTGGGGTTCTCGTAGTTTTCTGTGGTACTCTCAATGCTGCCCAGATCGCTAAATCCACTGTCCACCACCTGCTGGGAGTGATCCGACACCGACGGCACATCCATCATGGGACTTGTCTCCATGTTGTGGAGCGAGGGCACAGAGATGGCGCTGTGGTCAGGGCTGATCTGAGTGTAGCCACTCTCGAGTATGGAGACAGCCGGGCTGCTAACAGAGCGTACAGACTGGCTGGGATGGGACTGCGCTGAGGAAAGGGGACTGCTGTGGTTGGACTGAGGGCAATCGTCCAGTGAAGTGAGCTGAGGGCTTTGGGCAACATGGGCATAGCTCCGCAGATTCCTGCAGGGCTCCTGGCTCTCTGCACAGTCCTGGAAAACATTCTCTCCCTCGCTTTCTTGTGTCAGGGACTGAACAGCTTGAACAGTCTCTGAGTCAATCTCCGTGCAGACGGGGTGATCCTCTCCCAGCATGGGACTGATTTTAGAATTCCCTGCAGGCAGAAGGGGTGGCTGATTTGGACAAGGGCTGGGTGTACTTTCCTCCTCAGACTCTGAGTCTGCAGGATTATCTGAGTCTGCAGTCGCTATCGAGGCGACTGCTGCAGCTTCAGGTGGACGTGCCGTCTCTGTACTTTCCGTTACATCCTGCATGTTTGCTGCAGCAGTAACTGGTTCTTTGTCACTACACAGTTCTTTACCAACCTGCTGACTCAACTCAGAGCCGTTGTCTTCTTCTTCTTGAGCTAAAAAAGGTTGGGTGTATTTTGGTATGTCTTTTAAACTTGGCCCCGACTCATCTGCACTGCTTTCAGGTGCTGGCACTTTGCTACGATGTTCATCTTCGTCGTCAGCATCCTGATCCTCTGTCTGAACTCGTTTTTCCTCATTGTCATCCTTTTCAGTCTTCAGTGACGCAGCACCCTCAGTACTGAGCTCCACATCTTTGGCTGGCGAGTCCTGATCATGTCCACATTCCTGCTGGTCATCCTCGTGGGGTTGTGGTGAGTCCGTTCGGTCCACGGGCCTGGGCGACTCAGGATCAACAGACAGAGCAGGGGAACACGCCGGTGATGCTACGGGTGATCCCTCAGGGGAGCTTGACATCTGGGAGCCATGCTCTGCAGGACTTGAGGGCTCAGAGTTGAGCCCCTCCTGCATTAAACCTGGACTAGCCAAGCTTCTGTTGACTTTTGTGCCTTCATCTGAACTGACATCCTGGTCTGGTTCTTGCTTTGGTTCTTCAGTGCGAATATGGTGCTGCTCCGATTCCATAGGTGTTTCAGGGGGGGTGTAGAGGTTGAGCTTGAAGCCCATCTTTCGTTCTTTCTTTAGTCTCCATTTAGGAGGGCCGCGTTTAACTCCTTTGGGCCAGCCTTTCTTCCTCTTTACTGGACGAGGCCTGCCGGGTCTCTTGGAGACTATGTTAGAGCCTGAAAATATAAAACAATATATAATAAATAAATATATTGTGCCACTGAAGTAAAACAATCTGCTGCAACACATATTTTAAAGGTAACGCCAAAAATTTTGTGTAAATAATTATTTGCAAACAAATACCTTCATTCCAGTGCTCAAGATTGTCTTTCTGTGCATTTTTCTCAAGTCTTGGGCGACCTCGCCTACGTTTTATTGGCATACTTGACGTCTTGTACATTAGTGTCGTCTTCTCTTCGTACTCATCATCATCATCTTCCTCCATCTCACCCATTCTGGAGGTGTGCTCCAGCAGGGGCATGGGACGTTCATCATCCGAGTTATCAAATGGTTCGTTCAGCACCTCTGTTGTCTCAGAGATGGTTTCTGTTGTGACGCTGCTGTTGATTCGCTTCCTTTTACGGCCTCTCTTCTTGAGAACAGCAGTGCTCTGAAAGGCAAAGAAAAGAAAAAACTATGAACATTTCCTTCACAGTCGAGTATTGAGACCCAAAACTGGGGCACTAGGTGGATGACCTCCATGAGAATATGGCAGGGATTCATTCAGAATTCTGTGCTAAATGTTTAAAAAACCCACTGCAAGACTAAATATTTAAGCACGGCAGCCTGGTGTGGAAAACCACAAATGAGACAAGCAGAGACCACAGTCTATATTTTACATTCTCAAGTAGTCTCCCACCAGCTGCGTACGACTCGACCGCTTTCCTTTTTGAAACCCCTCACAAGCAGAATGTGAAATCAATACTGTAAGTAATGCACTAAATACACCCAGTATCAATCTTTTTCTGGTTTCCACATAGATCTCTCTGACATCACGCAGCCAGCTGTAGTATTATCTGCAGCACAAGGGGGCAGTGCCATATAGATGGAGCAGATGCAAGGAGCACACAAGAGGGCGGTAAATTAACCATGACCACTGACAACAGTACAAGGTTTAGCCGGCAAAGTCTCGACACCAGCAGTGAAAACACAATCCATTATCTACTGCTGCAGGCACACAGGGGAAGCTCCAGATGACAGGAGGAAGCTACTGAACCCTTCAAATCTATGAATATTTATCAAACCTTTCTCTCACACTCAAGTAAACAACAGGGTCTTAAATAAGAGGAAATATTTAGATTTACGTGCAGTTTCAATTTATTGTAGAACCAAAAGCTGCAGACTCTCCATGTGGACAGAAAAAGTACATAAACACTATGTCACCTTTCTCTTGGCTGCAAGCATTGCATGGGCTTTTGTCAAGATGGGGGGTGAGCCATCAAAGTCATCGTCGTCGTCATCAGTTTCGTCATCACTCACTGCCTCCGACTGCTGGATGCGCCTTGACCAGGGGGGAGCGGGGCGGCGTTCGTACGTCCTGTAGGGAATCTTACAGTGGACCTTGGTGAGCGTTTGCCTGCCACCGTGAGTCATCATGTAGCCATCTCTCTCCTTCTCCCAACAACTAGCCTGCTCCTTTAGCCGCTCAGCCTGGTAATTAAATGGACAAGACGCATTATCTCTGGGAAAGGAGCGTGCACGGACAAAACATCAGAGCAGAGAGGCTAATGGGAAAACAAGAGATTGGAATTAACGTCACAACAAATTAATCAGTGCAGGTTTCTAAGCTGTGTCCTGACTGGTTGTTGGTTTGTCATAATAAAAGCATTTCTGTTTGAAAGATTAAATTATATGGTATACTCATTACTATTATTTATGCAATGAACTGATTTAGGGCAATTTTTGCACAACATTCTGGTTAAAGCAAGAATAATTGTCCATTGATTAGCTTCGGCTAATCAAACATCCACTAACGATGCTTTAGGTAGGTGTAAACAAAAAAATGAAACCCACATCCATCTCTGCCTCCCTCTCCTCCTCAGAAAGGACAGCATTCAGAGTAATGGAAGGAGTCCAGCGCAAGGCATCTGGGTCCACCACAATTTTACGTGGGTTAGCCCTCAGCGTCTCCACGTGGCGCTGAATCAATCTTTCTCTTCGGACCAACACAACCCTGTGACATAAAGAGAATAAAAGGCTTATGAATTAGCAGCACATCCACACCCAAAGCAGGCACCATTCATTGCAGAGAAGTGGATGTGTGGTTAAATCCAAGCACAAAGATGAGCTCTTTGGGACCCCAGGTGCTCCGTGTCCTTGGGGGTACTTAACCTGACTTACTTCTGTCAATATTCAGCAGCATTAATGGATATGCTGTTAAAAATACTCCCTGGCCTGGATAAGTCAGACAGCAGACAGAAGTGGCAAAGAAGGAGACTAAGACTCGGAAACTGACCTGCCATCCTGTCTGTCAATCATGCCGAGTTGCTGGAGAGTAGCGGCAATGTCATGTGGACACATCCCCGTGGCCCTGCTTATTCCTTTAACACTGATGTGTTTATCTGAGTGCTTATAAAGGTGCTCCAGTATGACACTTTTCCAATATGCCAGGTAGGATAAGCGACCCAGTTCTGACAGCGGCTTCTCTGGGGAGCCAGCTTGTCCTTCTCGCCTGGTGAGAAGGTAACCTAAAAAGACACGATTCAAACAAAACAACAAAAAAAATGCTTTAGTTAAGCTGTAAACTGCAGCTGGGTTATTTCAGATTGCAACTCGTTCCTTTTTGGTTTAGATATTCATGTCAGGATGTGACAACAAGCCATTGTTGGGATTCACCTTCAAATAGTATAAAAGGGAGGAAAGGCAATCAGCTTTCCACTCTTTCAACCTCTGTCAGAAGCTATGATACAAGCTGGCAAGGGCAACAAAAGAGGATGAAAGAGGGAAGCAAAGAGGAAACAGAGACAAAGTGAAACGGAGAAGCAGCTGAATGTCATTTCTCACAGGAGACTAAACAAACAAGAGAAAACAAACAACAGAAAGAACTAATACTAATACATATGAGTATAATTAGCTTTATGACAGCCCCATCAAAGGTCATCTATTACAGGAGACATGGCATTAATTAATACCTTTTAATGGGCTCCCACTCCAAAAACCAAACAAGCAAATATAATCACCAAACAGTGAATGCATAATATTCCAGTAACAATATTTATTCCAACCGCTAAGAAAATGAGCTTCTGAAAACAAACAGCAATGATTATTAAATCTAATTTAATCAAAACTGTTTTTTTTTTTTTCCAATTCGTTGTCGTACATCCAAACAAATGAGCCATTAAGAGACTTCTGAGTTAGGACATGAAAAGGGAACGTTTCCCAAACAAACGTACATACTAACAATGTTCTCTCAGAGCTACCTGAGACAAAATGTTCTTCTAAAACAATCCAATATAACACAAAATCTTAATCTAAACAACTTCCAGTTCCAGAGCTACATTTTCCAATAAAGCCTTCAAAGAGCTCAGAACTCAGCTGTGTTCAATCTCCCTTAATCCCTGTCTTTGTTATCTGCACACTCTCAATATCACAGATCCTCTCGCATCTCTGTGTCTCAATGGCTCCCAAAGTGAACAGGAAATCAAATGCTCCATTACCGCCCGCCCTCCCTGTGCTCACTTCCCTCCTTTTTTCTTCCTCGTGCACAAAGTCGACAAAGAGACGACTCGAAAATAATAAAAATGCCTACACTGACAAAAAAGAAAAAAACGCCCGCCTAAACACAGAAATCCACTCAAGGCAGCAACTGTTTTCTTAAGTGAACCGCAGGCTATAAATGCTATATGTGCTGCGTTTACTACACCAAAACATAAAAGCAGCTTCTACACCTCGTCACAAGTCAGGAAGAGAAAATTGGGGCATTTTCTATAGCAACAGCTTTTTAAGTAAAATACTACTAGTTACCAAATAATAAAAACAGCCAGAATGTTGTTCCTTACACCTAATCATCTGTGATTGCCAAGCGCTGTACATGAATGCTCTTGATTAGACCCTTTCAATGGCTTAACAAAATAACAGCACCTTGCCACAAGCTGCAAATCCACCCTTTAATCTGAAATTATTGGTGTAAAGAACAATAAAAACAATGAAAAAACAGTGATTCTGGTGGTCTAAAAAAGCTTTAAAGAACTTACTGAAATCAATAAGGAACCTTCCAAATCCTTGCCTTTGGTACTGAGGCATAATCATTATGCAGGAGACGTTGTACTTCTGCTGGCAAAGCTTTTCCTGAGGGAAGGAGAAACAGATCAAGTATGTCAGAGCTCTGCTGAAGCCGGCAATTTACTGCACCTGCCATTGTCCTTGTCTTTAAGCTGTGCACATACACACAGGGTAATGACTTTCACTTTAAATGTACCACTGTGTGAGAATTAGGTCTGCAACTAATGATTCCGGTCATTAGCGACAAATCTGTTTAGAAATTATTCTATTTATCTTGCCAGGAAATTGTGATATTTTCTTGCGTTAAAAAATCCTAAACTGTCAATTTACAATTATGTAAATGAGAAAAGCTTCAAATCTTCCAAATGTAAAAAAAAGAAGAAAAAGCTCAAACCAACAAATGCGCTTGGCTTGACAATTCAGCTTAATAAGCTCATCGTTTAGGCACTGCTGTGGATATAAGTTTAAAATCCGTGCTGCAAAAACAGACAAATTACAGCGAGGTTTTTCCTCTATCTGCATCATCGTTCAAAATTGATGTGTGGTAATCCTTCGTTTCCCATAAAAATCACTCTGTAATTCATACCTTGGAGAAATAGCCCACAAGATGACAGCCTTTCTCATCATTCTTTGTAAGTATGTAGAAGAGGAAAGGCTCCACATCATAATACAAGGTCTTGTGATCCAGGAAAAGCTTGGCTAACAGGCAGAGGTTTTGGCAGAACAGTTTGCTGACATTTCCATCAACCTAAACGCAGAAAAAAAGAGCAAGGGGACACTGTTCAATCAGAGTATTTCTCCTCCTTATCCTGGAGCTCATTTATTGGTGAGATCTCATGCAGCATACAGTTATTGCTCTATTGCTGTAAAAGAGAGCTGACCTCAAAGACAGAAAGGTTGTCCTTTCTGTAGATTTCATTGGCTGGCGGATGGAACCAGCCACACTTCTTTCTGTGTCTCAGGAGAATGTTTTTGCTTCTCATGTACTTCAGACAGAACTCGCACAGATAAAGCTTGTGTAATCTGTTAAAGGAAAAATAAAGAGCTGCAGTTTGTACTTCAGAGTGAAAGTTTTTAGTAGTGAAAAGGAAGAAAATATAAACAGCTTGATTGGGGAAAAATGTGTGAATATTACCTGGAGTATTCAGGGGGGTACGGTGAAGAGTACCAGGTCTGAATCTCATATTTCCCAAATTCAATGACGGAGGGGCATCGCATAAACTCTGTGTTCATCAGAGATCCAGTTTTCTGTGGGATTTTACAAAAGAAAAGAGATAACTAGTGTGACCCAGATAAGTTATAGTGTCTCTTATAAAAAATTACAATAAGTGCATCAGTACAATTCATGTCAAGACTGTGGTTTAAAATTCCCGTGTGAAAATGAAAGATATGACAGTTCTGCCCAAAACTGGGCACTTAAATCAGAATGTTTTGTTGCAAAAATACTGATATCTTATGATAATCTAAAAACAAGAATGTGTGTTCCTCTGTGGGTATAACTGATAACCTTATCGCAGTTGTTTATTCTAAGCCCTTTTTTGTTGTTGACATTCAACAACTATGGACTAAATAATGTAAACTGTAGAAAAAAAACTAATGTGAATTATGTTTACTGAAACGATAAATATACACATTTAGTCACGCATTACAGTTCTATAGGTCAACTAATGACAGCAATTCAGAAAAATATTGTAGGTTAATACAAAAATCGGCCTACAGGGATTGCATTTATTGTGCAATTCAGTTTATTTTAATATTTTATGAATAGGTTAGGTTTATATATTTTCTTCATTTGTACTTATTTTTAGTTTTTATAATGCTAGAAAAGGGTAGAGTGGTGATAAAAGTTTTCATCTGCTTTGAAAAGACAAATACAAAGGCCTTGTTTTTACTTCTGTAACATTCCTATTTGCAAATGCTGTTTCTCATGTCATCTTACAGTACCTAGCTATGTTTACACGCGCAAAATTTTTGACAGGATTTAAATGTTTTCAGATTAAATAACTCAAATGTATCGTTTACATGGGCACAATCTGTTCACGATGAGCGTTTACATGCAGTGGGCTTTTATTCCGAATAGAAGTACTGGCATGTGCAGGGTGGTAAACTCTCCTTTAAAAAAAACACAGAAGAAGAAGTTCTACTTCCGGGATGAACATAAACAAACCTGAGCGCCCAAAATGGACCCGTGACAGGTTTTAATGATGGTGGAGACGTTACTGCACTCCCTGACTGAGCTACAGGTCATACATGATCATTTTGAGCTCTTTCAAAGTTTTTAGTAGAAATGTGTCGTTCACCGACCAATTTTGCTTCCACGACAAGCTAATATTATTAGCATTAGCCAGACAGAAGTACATGAGGTAGACATAGGTTGCACATGC